>JAQFZF010001777.1:0-13445 GCA_034695365.1 Enchytraeus norvegicus | reverse complement strand
CGGATTCGAACCCCGCACATACTGATCCCAAGTCGGAAACCTAACCGATGTAACTACTGGCTCCTGCCAGTAGTTACTTAGTAGTTAGTAGCAATTGATGTAGTAGTTTATGAAGATCCGAATCATAAATTATCCGAAGCAAAATAATTCAGAAATAAATAAATAAAGTTGGTTTTAATTATTTAATATGTTTCTAATATTGTATTATATTGTATGACTTAATAGATAATTTAAAAATCTCGTATCAACTCGGAAGATAAATAATAACTTTTTTTGTTTTTATATCGTTTGTAGAGAAGACTGCGTCACTTAAGAAGTGTGGCAGCACGCAACATTCAGCTTCAACCAGTCAGATATCGCGCTGGTGCCGGCATAGTCTCGAACAGTTCGGCAGACGTACAACAAACCACTTCTTCAAGCGAGAGATTGAAGCTGAGTCATGCTGTTGTTAGAAAGTCATCGTCGACGTCATCGATCAAGTCAACAGATGGAGAGGAATGGACAGATGTGTCGCAGTTATACATGTACTATACGCTTCACACTGAGCCTACTGCACCAGGTACTTGGTTCATTAATATAGTTATATTATAGAAGTACCTTGAAGCTATACATCATTACTTCAGCGAACCGAGTGGGTTCTGGAAATTTAAGAATTGAACCCACCGACAGCTGCGTGTGTTCTTAAGAGGCAACTAAAGCGGATACCGTGCCCAGTGGAGAGAATTGGTAGCCATGCGGCAATGATTTCTGTGTTATGGACCAATTGGTTTATCAAATTCCAGATTTGCAGAGGTCGAGGTTTCCCTACCGGTTGTGGCCTTTTGCTGCAGGGCTACTTGACTCTTCATTGTCTATTTAGCGCCACTGTGGCATTTTGCATCGAGGGGTTGCTGCGGCACTTTATGAATGTACTTATTATTATTATTATTATTATGTGAAGATCAAACTCCAGGCTTGATAGATCGCAAATTGTGCCACCTGGCTTTACATAGATAAGTTTCATTGTTTAATATTGCACTAATAACAAGTGACTTTAATGAATAAATGTTTAAAATTGTAACTAGTGTACAAATGTTATTGGTCTAAATTTTTAAATAGCTAATAGTATTCACAGTTGTTAATGGAATCATAATGTTAATTGATGTGTGATGCATTTTATTTTTATTCTCTATTTTCAGCTTTTTATACAAGTGAGAAGATTAAAGGCTCCATGGTATGTAAATAAGACTTCTTTAGAAGAAAAAATGTGTCTTCAGGCCTAACTAACTGCCATGTAATTCATTTCACGCGATTAAGAAGATTATATATGATCATATTGTAATATAACATAAAATAATGAAGTTAATAAGTACTATGAACATTTCTAGTACATTTCTAAGATTCATTTCCACAGTGCTTGACATTTGTCCGTTGACACTAAAGAAGGCAATATATCATGATAGATGCCTGTTGTTCCCATACAAATGACAACATTTTAGGTCCACATGGTGAAAATATGTAGTTTACTTGATGAGATCTACTTGTTGGTTGATAAAGTGCTCCTTAGTGAGCCTAATAGTAGACCGTGTATGAAATTGTACCTTGGATTTGCCATTAGACAGTACATGTACACTAGAGGGAGAGTGAGAGAAAGAGATGTTTGTCATGGATGATGGTAGCGCTGTAGTTGTTATTGTTGTAATAGAATCCGATGTGGAAGAATCTAAATCTAGATCTACAGCTTGAGGGATCAAATCTCAACCTGGCTGAAGAATGTATGTAATCAATCTGTACTGTTAGATCATAATAAATCACTCTTTATATAAAAAGAGCAGATAATCCATGCACTGGGTCATGACCTGCCGTGGCCTATATTTATATAGGTCAAGGCCAATATTGGCTATGACTTTGGCTAGCATAAGGCATGCCAGGCTTGTGTACCTGGAGTATGGTCTGGCCTGTGGAGCTAATAATTATAGATCATCTGCCAACACATTATGTTGTGTGATAGCTCATAAAAGAAGGGCTTTCAGATAGTTTTAAAATAATAGATTCATTTGAAATTAGTCAATGTAGCGTAATTCAGCAATTATTATTTTATCTTTCTTTTATTTCTGCACATGACAGCCTGTGCATTTACAGGGTTCCTTCCTTAGTTTTGTTTTTGCCAGTATTTGAAGTCATTCGTTCCACTGGTTAATCTTACCGTTGACGTAAAGATCGCACTAATGCAGCAAGTGCAGATACACGATTAACCAGTACCTGTGGACCCTGTGGCATTATATTATTAAATTGTTGTAATCTGATCTGTGTTTGAACCCCACGACTCTTCAATCACCTTGCACTTGAGCGTACTATGCTAACCACTAGACTCCTGCCGTCAGCAGTTTTCTAAATATCTGATGATACAGACGTTAATTCCGTGTTTTTCTATATGATATGAGTATTGTATGTATTTTAGCTCTAACTGAACAGTGCATGTGTGGCACACAGGACTTCATTCAGATGGCACCTCTGATCATGTCTGTATTGTATTGTATTGTATTGTATGTGTTGTAGCTCTAACAGTGCATGTGTGGTACACAGGACGTCATTCAGATTTCGCCTCTGATAATGTCTGTATTCGCTGGGACATCCACCTGTCTGGACTGGTCTATCTCGGTGCTAAGGTTCTTACACATACTTTTGAAATGTAGAAATATATGAAATATAATTTTATGGTGTCATACTTTATTGCACATACTTTAACATATGACACACTCACATTCTAGTTTCCTTTTGTAGTTGCTGTTTATGTGTTTTTCTTATTTTATTGCACCATGATTAATCGTATCTTTTGGGTAGAGTAACCTAGACTGCCACATTTTGGCAGGACCTTGAATGACGCTAGAATCTAACGACTGTTTTTAATACCATTCTCTGCAGTGTTTTCTCATGATAATAATATTAAATATTGTGAAAGTCGTAAATCATTTAAATAAATGGGTTTTACAATATCAGTTACTGCCATCAAATAATGTAAAAAAGTTTAATAAAGGTTGACAAATGCTATTGACTGATTGATTGACTGACTGATTGATTGATTGATTTAGATGTTAGGCGACCAGATCTATCGCCACTCCCCCAACTCTCTGATATTTGGACTGAGGGATGGTTTCTATGGGGCTAGCAACTGTGTTCAGTTAGATCCTGTGAGTTCTCTCACTCTCTCTCTCTATCTCTCTCTCTGTCTCTCTCTCTCTCTCTGTCTGTCTCTCTCTCTATCTCTCTCTCTCATATCTTTAATGTTTACTTTTTCTTCCAATCATTTCAACAAATGACAATCGCATAATTATTTTTATAGTGTTTTTCTAGGTTTCTGTTTTCAGTATTTTTCCCGTCTGCAGTCCCACTGTCTAATCGTCACTTTGCCGCAAAATGCGCACCAATGCAGCAGGTGAAGACACACATTTAACCAGTACTCTTTAATAAATGTAATATAATACCAGGGCATCTTTACACTGTCAAGATAAATCAATTACCACACAAAAAAACATAAAAGACGAACGTTACATAGAACAATCCGAGAGCTAAGAAAATATATTTTATATGGAATATAGAGAAATTGTTAATTACAAAGGCTCAGAATTGACAACGAATTAAAGATATGATCTTTATATTTATTATAATATATAACTGTTGTTTTTTCAGGCTGCAGTTCGGCCCCCAGCACTAAGCACCAGTCTGCCAGTCAGTAGATCTCTAGTGTCAGAGGTTGATGCGTCACTGATCAGACCCTCCTATACTGTCAGGTCACTTGTCAGGTGAGTGTCGTTCGATCAATCAATCAATCAATCACCAGCAGTCTAACAGTCAGTAGACCCCTAGTGGCAGAGGTTGATGCATCACTGATTAGACCCTCCTATACTGTCTGGTCACTTGATCAATCAATCAATCACTTAGCAGTACCCTAACAGAGAGCCGCCCTCTAGTGGTTGAGAGTGATCTTCCTCTAGATACTGTAAAATCAAAAGCTGTAAAGCTTAATTTAACGTCAGTTTCAGTATCAAAGATACTGTTAGAGATGGATCCAGCTGGGACTTGAACTCGCGTAATCCTGCTTATCGAGTACGAGTGTTACCTACTTACAAGTACAATGCACATGGCCTAATTATCATGCATGATAACATGTGTTGTTAGGTGCTTATCATTGCTGGACGTGTAGTTGTACATGTATATGTTGCATTATGTTCATTTACTTCCTTCTGGTGTAGTAAAAGATTGACATATGGATGATGTCATGCAAAAGTGGACCAACCACCAAATCAAATTTTATTTATTTCTATTGAAATCACATTCATAAACTGAATGCATGAAACTTTTTAACAATGTTACAAGCTTAGAGTACCATTTTATATAGCTAATTATAGTCAAAAAATATTTCTTTTAATAAAACAAATATTAAGAGATATCGTTGAAATAAACACCAGCTTTTACAATATTTCTGATGTTACTTGGTCCAATTTTTGCTTAATCTTATCCATATTTACTATTTGATCTAGGCTACTGTTTATTATTATGTCTAGGGTGCAGACAGTGCTGCGGGCGATAAAGCAGACAGAGGGTCACGTGTCACAGATTCGTCAGTCGATTGCGCGCAGGCTTGAGCACACCAAGTCTTTACAGGCCAAGGTACAGCAATTTGTTTCATTATCACATTATACAATATGAGTTTAATGACTGTTTCATCATCTTACGAGGATTTCAGGGACGTCTCCTTCACACTATATGTGTTCTCGCTTACAAATTGTATCGTAGCTAGAGCTTTGTTATCTTACCTTTACTTTTATCTTTCTATCATTATTTGAAATACTAGTTAAGTCCTTATTATATTGGATATATTGCGTCCATATTTGAGTTTATGGTAAATACATTGTATTGTGTATACATTGTATTTCCAAATACATTGTACTATATCGTAAAATCGTATTGTAAGATATTATATTGTATTGTATTGTATTTATTAATTATTATCTTCTTTTATTCCACACATGTCAATCGCATGTGCTTACAGGGTTTCTTTTCTTAGTTTTTTTTAATTTTAAATTTCTGTAGTCTTCCTTCCTACTGGTTAATCGTAGCATTGCCGTAATGAGTGCACTAATGACGCAAGCGCAGACACATGATTAACCAGTAACAGTGACGTTATTATTTTTCTGTAGTCTGACCTGGGTTGGACCTCATATTTGTATCATAGTGCGTTGTATTTATTGTATTTAGGTGGCAGAGAGGGAGATGGCCCAGCTGAGAGTGAGTCAGCTGAGAGAGGATGTACAGTGGAGGGTTTTACATCAACAGCAGCAATTAAAAACTGTGCTGGAAGAATTACAACTGTCCAATCAGAGCAGAGGTAATAATATAGGACTCCCGATTAATTGATTTATATGATTACAATTATTTCTTTTTGGGTGCCCTGGGTGGTGAAATGTCATGGGGCTAAAAATGAGATAACATAGATTTTATTACGTTAAAAAGGAAGTTTAAAGTAGATATAATATAACGGTTAAAATAAATCTCCTGATCTTTGGAAAGCCACATCAGAGGACTTGCTGCGAAAGCATACTGCATTGTCTATGCAGCGTCATAGACAGTCATTGAAAGAGGAAGGGCTTCTTGTTTCCAGAGGAAGGGCTTCTCTCGTACAATTATTTGATTTATTAATTTTTTTTACACATGATTGTTTGTTATACTAACTTAATAATTGTCTTTTTCTATTGATTTAATAGAATTGATTAGTATTGTTTGAAACAACTACTACGATTGGTTGATTAATTGATTGATTGATTGGTTGATTGATTGCAGAGCAACGTATTTTGGAGGATTCCGATCAGTTGGCCGCTGATTCAGATGAATTGCATGAGAGGAAGAAAGCTTACTTCGATATAAGGTAAGATACAAAATAAATTGGCCTTTTTATTTACTAGAATTTAGCCTGTAAATGATTTCACAAAATCTGGTAATTAGCAGTACTGTTGACTACTAAACCTATTCTCTTTCATCAGGGAGCGCAATCAAATAAAATTCTGATAGAAAATCTATAATTGTGAGAGGGAGCCAGATACCCATTATTGTTGTCTATTTGTTGATTCATCTGCGATAGTTCTACTTTCACCCGTCATTTCTATTTCCTTGTGAATTCTACATCCGTAACGTTTCTAGCAAATTATAGAGTAGATTTTTTTTGCAAATATATTTGGTTAATTTTTTTTACTCTAAGTGTAATCAACCCTTTAGGTTTTAATAAAACTATTTGTTAAGGATGGGATGAATTAAAGCAAACCGCATTAATCACATAGTGGTTGAGAGGCTCTGCCAAAGAAAAGAGATCTCTCGCTGATCCCGGATATGCAGCACAATCTGTCTGCAAATACCATTAATGCAGCTCCACTGGGAGCTTTCATTTATTGTTTATTTATTTCTTGACTCCCATGATGAAACAAACATTAAGTCCATTTTGTATTTGTATATGTACTGGGATCTTGAATTCTAATGTAGCTGATTGGAATTCAAAATTATGACCAATTTGAAGCAGGATGATTTGTAGTAGCTTTCTGGGTGGCAATTTAGGTGCTCACTATTTAAACTTGGAGAATCAATTGTGTACTATAGTGTGTATTGTGTTGTATTTGTAATTTGCTATTCCAAGTTTCCAACACAATGGAATTCTTTGCGACAAGACTTGCGATCACACACATGTACAATTGTACATGCATTAATACTATCCAGGGCAAGCTCAAAATTCCCCTCTTCCCACCTTAGATCTGTTATAACAGACTTTCCTGCCTTGGATAACAGATTTGCACTGTTTTGGATGGATCTTTCTTTCTCTTTGGCTTATGCATTTGCAGGAGTGTTCTGTTTTTTCGAAGCTGTAGTATTAGTAGTTAATTATTGTAGTATTTATTTCATTGATAATAAATATTGTCATCAGTTGAACATTTCGCTTTGGACGTCCCTGACATTTGTGAGGATTTGGACGTTAATCCTCAATATTGGATTGACTGATTGATATTTTTATTGCATTACATTGTAATGTATTGTATTGTATATTGCTAACAGAGAACGTTTGCTAAAGACCGGAGCCCAACTAATACATAGAAGAAAGCAGCTGCTAGCAGAGCTCGCATTTATCTACCCAATACAACAGGTGTGTTGCAGTCTATTGTGTAATAGCCTTACTGTCAAGTCTATGTTTTAAGTTCTCCTAGGGGTAGAGAAATACTAATAATGGTAGGGCCATAGAAATACTAATATATAGAGCTAAGGAATCTAGCCAGGACCGGAAGTAAACAATGCTTGTAACACAAGCAGTATTTAGCACGTGGGTGGTTTGATCAGGGAAGCTAGAAAGGTAATCGATCCCATTCAATAACATGTGTAAGCACAGATAATCTCCCTAAATATTGATTTAAATCACTGTAAGTAAAGACTTTTCAAAAACGACCACACAAGTAGACTTTGATCTTAATAATACTATGGGATATCTATGCAGGAAATATAAAAAAGTCATTCAGAATTTAAATTTTAACGTCTAAAGGGCACACACCATAAAATCTTCATATGCTTACATTATAAAACTTCCTTGCAAGCAGCCATTGTTTATAATATAATAGTTCTGAGAAAGTAATTCAGGCGGCGTTAGCTCTGTAGGCCTAGGCCTACAAGGACGGTTATTGGCTTAAGGGTAGACCTGGGTGGACTTCTGATTGGTTTAACAAGTAAACATAACCACATGACTCTGAGTCCTTTTGTTTATAGACTTTTTAACTTAGAGAGTGGATAACAATGTGGGTCATGTTTATGACTGTAACCAATCAAAGTCTGAGCACACAGACCTTGAGCCAATCAGCAGCCGTGCTAGGCCTCGACCTACTTACCTGCCATCAAATGACTGTGCTCTGACTTTTCTGAAAATTAGGCACGGATGCTACAAAACATGATTCTATAATGTAAGCTTATGGAAAGTTTACGATTTGAACTAGAGCTTTAATATAAAAAAATTCATTAATGAATGATCATTTTGTCTTTCCTGAATAATGACGCGATAGTGTAATGAAGATCAAAGATCACTTGGGTGGTCTTTCTCGGTAAGTCGTTATATACAGTGATTTAAATCGATATTTGACTCGATTTTCGGCGCTAGCCTATGTAATTGAATGGGAGCGATAGTCTACTGGGAGCCGTGCAGTCACTCGTCAGCTAATTACAGCTTGCACGATAAGCATTGTTTACGTGAGGAAATCGCTAGTTACACTGGGTCTATACGCTAGAACAATAACAAGTTGCACTCTCATGGCTACGTGACTGCACTCGGGATGTTGATGTGTGCAACTTAAAATGTGTTTAAAATGAAATAAATAAATGTCATCATTTATTTATTTAGACACTCTATTGCATTATTCTGTATGGACGTTACTAAATTAAATCGTTTATTGTGATGTATATTATGCAGTGACTTTACATTGTAGCAAAACCCTTTTTGGTGCTCAAATAAATAAATAAATAAATCTTAACTAATTCTCTATAGTTTTTTACATTTTACCTCATTAGGCAATTCTATGACTTTTGTGAGAAAACCTAGAAAATAGATTTTACTAGGGGCGCCCCTTCGATTTTGAAGAAAACACTTAGCTAGGGAATATCAGGGATAGATCTTGGAAGACTGATACCGGCCATGCATTTCAAAAATTAAAAATTGCAAAGTTATTCTGGACCTGGTATCATATATGGGTTACTTGTGGTAATTATATGCGTTTTAATTTATCATGTTTTTAAGATATTTGGTCATTAATTCTAAATAACTTTTCTGATTGGTGTCCCAGATAAAAGCCAAGTCCAGATTCGGAATCAGCGCGTTGAATTACATTAGAGGCATCTCAGAAATTAAATATTTCCAAAATATTCTGGACCCGGCAGCCAAGTGCAGTGGACCGGGCTATGTGCTGTACAATCGGCTGAGCTCTCTGTTGATCTCTGTATTTATTTATCGATTGACCTCCTAACGAAAAACAAAGTCCAGATTCAGAATCAGCGCGTCGAATTACACAAGAAGCATCACAGAATTTATATAAAATTGTGAAAATATTCTGGACCTGGTATCAAATTATATTCTGGACGATGTGTAGTGTACTGGGTGTGTATCGGGCTACTGTATGCGCCGGGCTATGTGCTGTACAATCGGTTGAGCTTTCAGTTGATCTCTATATATATTTATCGATTGACCTCCTAATGAAAACCCATGAACAAATTCTGGATCAGCGCGTTGAATTACATTAGAAGTATCACTCAGAAATATGAAATTGTGAAAATATTCTGAACCGGTTGTCATACTAAATGCGTTTTCATTTAACAGGTTTTTAAGATTTTTGGCATCATTTCTGAATAACTTTTCTGTTGGTGTCCCAGTGAAAAACCATGTTTCAAATTTGAATCATTGCGTCGATTTACATTAGAAACTGTGACAGTATGATCAAATATGTGGTTGATATTTTAATTAGATGATATTTATTTTCTAGTTCTAATGGTGCTTTCTATTTGTTGAAAGCAGCATCATAATGAATTTGATTAGCCATTGGTAATTGTTTTCTGATATTATATTATTTATCAGTTAAATTAGCTGATCTTTAGACTTATTAAACTGATTTCTTGGTGGATCAATTAATTGTTATTATTAAAGCATCTGTTTTTGTTTTGTTTTTTAATTTCTGTTTATATACACAATGCACATGACAGACGCACCTGCTAGTTACTTAGTTGCTGTGTTTGTGTTTTTATTTTTTCTACTCCATGATTGATCGTATCTTTGCCTTTCGATGGGCGTGCAATTCAACCAGTGAAGGTACACGATTAGCCTTCCATCGTCAAGGCACTATTACACACCCGTGCCCAAGGGTGCCGGGGATATTTTGTCACCTGAGCTAGGAATCGTTATGAGCTAGTCAAATGAGCTTATGTCAAATGAGCTAGGAATCGACGCCTCGAACCTTTTCTCGATCCTGAGTCAAGCACGCTAACTGCTTCACCAAATCCCCGTGGGCAACATCATGAACTTTAAAACAAGACGACCAAAGTCCAAATCCCCGTGGAGCAGACCAGAGATATTATCTAGACACACACTTGCTAGATATAATGGATGATCAATGAGGATTTAACTTCCGATTCCTCACCTAAAGGCGATGTCATGGATGTCTAAATATAATGTGCGACTTGTCTATTTATTTTTATTTAGAACTCAGAATCAGGCAGCTAGGCCATGGAATCCTATACAGTAATACATCTGATGTATTACTATATAGGATTCCATGGCTAGGCCAACTAATGCACACAATGAAACACACATTTGTTTCATTCATGACACACTACATTTTTATTTTATCATAAAGGTGTCTAGCTCGATGGCCGAAAGGTCCCTCAGGAAACTTTAAAACCACTAATTGTTTAGTTTGATTTACATTTTCTAACTGTATATCGTGATTGTTTGTTCTCTGTTCACTGATAATGTGTAAATATTGCATTATTGTGGTTTGAAATAAAATAACTAACTAGCTATAATACCACACACACATACACACATAATGTTTATAAATGAAATAAAAGCAATAATAAATTCTTTGATACTGTTATTTTTAATTGTAAATTGAAATTCGTAATTGTATGCTTGATAGCATTAATTCGTTAGTTAAGAGTTCTCGTGTTTAATGTTTCAGGACATTTAATTCACATTTCATTTGTTAGTTTGTTCAGTGTTAATCAATATTATAGTTCTTGTCAATTGAAAAATTGTAGCAATTGTATTGTATTGCTGGTGTGGGCTGTCGCGCCTGAGATGAACAAAAAATATTTAAACTAATAAAATAAACCATGGATATTACCATATTCTACTGTTTATGAATTAATAAAGATATTGTCACACTTATCTAAGCATTTCTGAAGAACAGCGTTTAAGTTATGCAGAATAGTGTCAAACTAGGTAATCTGCACAATAATAACATTGCTGTTAAACTGTCCTGTCTCTTATAACCAACGAATAACTTGGCACTATATTGTAACAAGAGCGAAACTTCTTTAGTGCACACACAGTATAACAGGTACATAAGGCAATGTCATAGAAACACAAACAATATCTCTTAAACAGTATAGTCTTAACTTCACGAGAACATTTACTAAATCCTCTCATTTTGATATTTAATGGTTGTATATTTTCTCTGTTTTCAGATACCCAATTCTGATCACACAATAGTTGATGTTAGGCTGCCTCAGTCTGAAGACCTCCTGGGTTAGATTTCTGTCTTTTTATTGCAATAAATTTATTACAATAAAATAATAAATTTATGAAAACTAATTGATAATGGACAAATTATTTGAATGATAATATAATTGTCATTCAAATAATTACGTCCCTGATATCACCTTCGGCTGGGGAACCGGACATTAATCCTCATTGTATTGTATTGTTTGATTTATTATTTTATTAATTAATTGATGGATTGAGCTATCTGGCTATTGTGTCATTATTTTACTGATACTTTTTTACTTATTTTCTGGAATTTGATTGATGGATCTTGATGAAATTCGAAGCTGATAAACTTATTTACTGATAGATGGATAATTTACTTTTTGACGGAAACAGTTTACTCAGAGAATTTATTAAGTCACTAAGTGATCACTGATTAACTTAATTTGATATTGATTGATTGATTGATTGATTGATTGATCAGGTCACAATGAGAACATGCTGTCAGTAAGTTTAGGCTACACCTGCCACCTGGTGATGATGATCAGTGGGTGCCTGGATGTACCTCTACGCTATCCTATGGAACATCGCGGCTCAAGATCTGTTATATTTGACTTCATTCTAGAGACACTGCCGGATAGGGAGAGAGGGTATGTACTGATTTCTTTCTTTTCGACGTCCCTGATATCGCCTTCGGGTGAGGAACCGGATTTTAAATTCTCGTTGATTGATTGATTGATTTTCATTCGTTTAAGCATTACTACTTTTTCAACAGGTAACTTTGAACTCATTTTTCATTTAGATAGCCTTGTTGGATCCGGAAAACATACGAATAGACCAACCAATAGCTGCACAAGTTTTGAAGAAGCTGACTAACACAGTCATTGGTTAAGGAGATCCCTCAGAAAAAAAATTATCTCCAAGAAGATATGGCTTACAACTCTACAGTTGAATGCCATGGACCTGCCGTTAGGCAGTGCAGTGAGAGAGAGATACTTCCATTTTATTATTGTCGATTTTATGGATAAATGGATGTGCACTGTGTTTGACCAGTGTTAACCCATGTGCTCTTTTAGCACTTGTGACAATTACTGCGTTTGAGTGAACCAGTTAGTATTGTAAGAAACGTTCCTGATATCGTCGTCAGATGATGAAAACCATATTGTTTCATTGTTGTTGTTGTAATTGATCTAGCTCTATATATCTTCGTCCCTGAAATCTCTATCAGGTGAAGAACCGGACTTTAAATTCTCATTGTATTTTATTCTATCTAAGTTGAGTTATCCAGTGTGCTAATTAAACAATTTTCAATCGTACGGAGGTTTACTTTTCCTGGTGTACAAACTGTACCGGTATTGATTACTTGAGTTAGAAGGCGATTTTGAACATATCTTAGATAACTCTAGAGAACGTTCATTGATACATATTGATTTGAGTAATTGCTTGTCTAACAGAGTGATTGATTAATTGAATAGTAAATAGATTAAATTGATAGGTTGATTGAATAGACTTGATTGTACTGTTTTCTTCAACAGATTTCCACTGTTCGGCAAGGGTAAACAGAAATATGAATTCCAATATGGCGTCTATCTTCTGAACAAGAACATTGCTCAGGTATCGGTGCCTTTATTCGTTTATTATTTTATAAATCAATCGACACGGTTAAATAGGCTATATCAAATAGTTATTTTAATGCCGATTTTTATTTTGACACGTAATATATGTAGGCCTAGTTCATTTGCTGATATTACAATTAAGTAGGAAGCTGTGTGTTTGATTCAAAACAGGGTGCCTGATGTCATCCTTTGAATAATTTGTATGCTTATGTTGTTTAAATATTGTAAGGCAGTCTAGAAGACCGGTTTTGGACATGACATCATTATATAAATTGTCGTAGCTAATAATAATGTTTTTAAGAAGAAACTGATTTTGTACAGTGCAGTCTGCAATAGAATGGATAATTCTTAGATAGAACAGTTCTTTTAATCTTCTGTTATTTCTACACATGTCAGCCGAACATGTTTACAGGGCTTCCTTTCTTAGTCTCTATTTTTGGTAGTCTGCCGTCCCAGTGGTTAATCGTACCATTGCCGTAAAGAGCGCACCATGCATCAAGCGCTGGTACATGATTAACCAGTACCGGTGGCGTTATTATTTTTCAGAAGTCTGGGTTTGAACTCAGATTTGGTTTGAA
>JAQFZF010001776.1:0-13446 GCA_034695365.1 Enchytraeus norvegicus | reverse complement strand
CGATCTCGAGTAGCCAGGCCACGATTCATTCCATTCTTAATGAATCGCTTTTATAAAACCCACCGGGCTGTTTACACTCTGGGTAAAAAAAAAAAAAAAAAAAAAATCAGCAAATCAATCAATCAATTCAATCAATCAATCACATAGCCATTAGCCACTATACCACACCAGCTGGACAGACTACAGCCAGTCACTTAATAAATCAATCAATCAACGACTTTAACATTCAGGACAGGCAACGCCAAAATAACTTATTCAATATCTTAAAAAATATACAATAAATGAATGATGTGATACTGATGTGATGCAAATCATGTGATAAAATAAAATAAATAAATAAAATAAAAAGCATCTACATGTGCACACATACCAATGTGTGATACTGATGTTATGCAAATTATGTGATAAAATAAAATAAAGTGATTAAATAAAATGCATCTACATATGCACACATACCGATGCCTGCGACAAACATGTGATCTCCGCTGAAGATGCACAGCGGTGCGTTGAACGGTGCACCCTCTAGCACATAGGACACATGTCCCACCGTGTGACCCGGGGTGTGGTAGGATTTGAACCTCAATCTACCGCACTCTATGTGCTCGCCATCTGTCACAGAACTGTAAAAATAACACAAACAGTAATTAATCCAAGCAATCAATGTTATAATCAATCAATCAATCAATCAATGAGGATTTAACGTCCGATTCCTCACCCAAAGAATAGTAATCAACCAATCAAATCAATCCAGATTTGCTAAATTAAAAATTAATGATCATTTAATTAGTTGATCAATAAACACAAATATGCCTTAGGGCATAATTAATAAATTAATAATGGAATATTAAATTGATCGGTAAGGCATAATCATTTCATCAATAAAAGTGTAATATAAATAAAATCAATTAATCAATAAAGGTATTATCAAAGCACCGCCTTTGTGAGGGGATCAACTTAATCGACAAAGTGCTCACTAATGAGCACAGTGGCAGACTGAGTAGGAATGTGTGCATTGCACCATCATATGGCTGCAAACTATAGAAAGAAGAAATATCCGCAATAATTATTTTACTAGAGATAATAAATGATATAAACTTGTGTGACATACTGAGTGCTGCCAGGTACTTTGTCTAAAACTCCTCCGTAAACAACCAGAGAGTGGTAACAGCGTCTGAGAGCTGAATTACCTGCAGAGTGATCCCTGCACAAACATATTACACACGTAGATATATAACTGATCATACATGCACATACATGGACCAAATGGTCTCAAAACTATTCCAATAATAATAATAAAGGTTCCACCTTTAATGCCCCCCCAATATAGGGTTGTATGAACAAAATTTACTTGTATATACAATGTACATGCATGTAAGCAATTAAACAATATACATGCATGTACTAGATATACATGACACATAAGCAACTAAGCATACTACACATTGTATAATGTAATTGATGTACTTGTGTAAATGTGAGTAATAATCAGTTATTAAATTGGGCCAGGCTAACCAGGGCTGAGCCCCGGCACCTCACATTTTTAGTCTCGGGAGCCCCGGCACCTAAATAAATGTGAGCCCCGGCACTTTCTTTAGCGCCCCGCCATCTCTCATTGAGGAATTTAACCACTAGTAATAAGTATGTATGTATTTTTAATTATAGCATAGAAAACATGCCAGTGCTTATGAGTGGTAAGAATAACTGAGGGCTGAAGTTTCTTCTCCTTTAGCACATCCTGCAACATGCAATAAAATACAATATAAGCAAAACAATATATACCGTACTCTTGACTGCAATAAAATAATGCAGCACAATAAATGTAAAATGTAATATATGATGCAGTGAAATATATATCTTATATAGTTCAGCAAATCATAATTTAATTATATATCAAATACAATTCAAGACACTACAATACAGTGTAATGCAATATTATATAAAATATTATAAATTTAATAATTCAATCCAACACACTCAACACATAAGTCCACTGTCAAATCTTACAGCATTCGTTGTTGCTAATCCTGTTTAGGTGAACGTTGTTTAGATATCTCAAATCTTGTTGGAGATTTTGCTCAAATATTGTTGTCCCTGATGTCGTCCACAGATGATGAAATGGACGTTAAATTCACATTGATTAATTTTATAAAATCTGTAACGAAATCGATAATAAAATCAATACCTGAACAGCTATGGGATCAGCAGGATCAACCATTACAGTCGAGCCGTCTAAAGCATCACAGATTATATAGGCATAGTTGTCTCTACCATAGGGTACTGTGTGGATGGTTAGATCTGTAACATACAGAGAAAGACAATGAGCAATCACTTCAGTACCTAATTATCTAAAGCACCACAGATTATGACGAATGGTACTGTGTGGATGGTTAGATCTGTAGCATATAGAGGAAGACAATGAGCAATGACCTCAGTACCTAATTATCTAAAGCATTACAGATTATATAGGCATAGTTGTCCCTGCCATAGGGTACTGTGTGGATGATTACACTTGTAGCATATAGAGGAAAACAATGATCAATCACCTCAGTACCTAATTATCTAGAGCATCACAGATTATATAGGCATGTTTCTCTTTGCCTTGAGAGAAAATAAATTAAGATCTATATATTATATTTAAATGAAAGTGTTGTACAATGTACACTGCTGACCTAATAGTTCATAAAAATGACATACCGGTAATGAGTATAATTACATCAGTGGTTAAATTGAGGGGGAATGTGTGGGAATGCCATTCCAGGGCCCAGTGGAAAAAGTCACCAGCGTTCCGGAGCCCAGAAAAAAAATTCCCACTAGCGTTCCTGGGCCCCTTGATTTCCAATTTAACCACTGAATTACGTTAATACAAAAGATAGAAAGAGAACCTCCAAACGTGATTGGTTGAGTGATAGAATGGCCACGTCCCTGTAGCTCCGCCCTAGCTTTGTTTAGTTTGTGCTGGTTGAACATATAACCCAGCGGTGTTCTAGTATAGAGGTAGTATCTGAAACAATACAATACAATACAATACATTTTGGCAATTGAACATATAACCCAGCAGTGTTCTAGTATAGAGGTAGTATCTGAAACAATACAATACAATACAATACTATACAATATATTTTGCTGATTGAACATAACCCAGCGGTGTTCTAGTATAGAGGTAGTATCTGAAACAATACACTACAATACAATACTATACAATACATTTTGCTGATTGAACATATAACCCAGCGGTGTTCTAGTATAGAGGTGGTATCTGAAACAATACAATACAATACAATACTATACAATACATTGTGCTGATTGAACATATAACCCAGCGGTGTTCTAGTATACAGGTAGTATCTAAATACAATACAATGCAATACAATAGGCCTGTACAACAATACACTGTGCTGATTGTACAAAGTACATAACCCAGCAGTGTTCTAGCATAGAGTATGTAATACAATAGGCCTACAATACGATACAATACAATACTGTGCAATACAATATATTATACAATACCATGCAATTCAATATTAGCATAATATTTATACCTGTAGACTATCAGAATGTAACAGGTATCATCCTATAATAACGAGACTTACATAACGATACAGATATCATACAACATTTGCATATATAAATTGAAAATTGAGATTTGAAAAACCAACGAAGTTCTTTACTGTTCATAAAAGACGATTAAAGCAGGCAGGTATGGCAGTGTTGAGGTTTGACACCATGTGGCAGTGACTACTGAGCAATAGACCAATTGGTCGTTCAAATTTCAAACTTCCAGGGGTCTTAGCTGCTAATAATATAGTCAAGAATTTGAATAAAAAATATATTTACCCAAATCTAAATGCCAGATTCTTGCCACGAGACATCTTCATCAGCACATATAGAAGCACCCCAACACTGGCACAGGCTGCCAAGGTGTACAAGTCCTTATTTGACATCAATACTGCCTAATTCAATATACATTACACATTTGAATGAATTCTACAATTGAAGAAATAGTTCCGAATGTTACATTTTGGATCTCCCAGGGTAATGGGATCTTCCTCACGCTTTGTCTAAGAGTGAATTGGTAAATTTTTCTAATCACGGCTTTTTGCAAATTGATGAATACATGTTCAAAATAGCCTCAATTTTGCGACAAATTGACTCCAATTTTAATTTCCTGTTGATGTTTAGTGAAAAATTGCAATTTTCAATGTTAAAAGAATTCCGAATAAAGTTGTATTCAGTATGACAATTAGGGATATGGTTTAGGGTTAGGCTAACCCCACAACCTGTACTGGAGAGGTATTTGGTGTAGGAAAGCTTACTGAAGCCGTTGTATGTGAGCTAGTGTAGCCTGGTAAGTATATGCTAGAGCAGCGATTGCTCCATCGTTGACAGTAGTATAGAGTCGATTGTTGGATGCGCGGATTGTAACATGAACATTGATCGAAGCGAAATCTCATACATGCATCAAAACTAGTTGCGAATATAACTCTATATTATCAATTGTGTCTCGAGTTATTCAATAGCAAAATGTAGTTAGGCATCGAATTGCCGAGAGCTGCCCCTGACGCTGAGGGGGCCTAGCCCCTGATCCACGGATCCGACATGTACCTCTCATGATACACTTCCCTGACCTTCGCATTCATGACGATACGTCTTACATCAAACCAGCATGCAACCCTTATACAGAACATTATACTGTGATAATTTACCTACATATGAGTTTCCTTATGCAGAAGTGGACCAACTCAGAGCAGAAATATAGTAAAAAATGCTGTTTATGTCAAAAATAATCTCTGAATTGTTTTCACAATATTTCTAATATATTTTGGTATATACTACATAATAATGATGTTCTACAACACTTGCCAAAAATTGCATTCTTTCAGTTTATGGTTTTGAAAATATTTGCAAATAAAATAAAATAATTTGTTTTGTGGGTTGGTCCACTTTTGCTTACGGCCATTCATATGGAGCTAAGCCAGTAGCACATTGGTTGAGTGTCAGACTCTGGTTTCATACAGTATGTGTTTGCTTATATATATGGTGTACTTAAATATTAAAATGTACTGTGAAATCAATGATGATTTGACGTTCGCTCCCAACCTTTAGGCGATGTCAGGGACGTCCCAAGCTTACTGTGCAACTTGGTGGCAGCTGAACTACCTGAACACTTCTGCAAATGCATAAGTCAAAGAGAAAGCATGATTCAAAATAGTGCAAGTCCATTATCATATATGATGATTAATATCAATAAATAAAGAATATATATACTATGATATGACATGACACAAAACACCTCTTTCAATGCACACAAATACAACCATAACTCGCTCCAATCGACTTGGAACAATCCCTGCAAGGCGGCGATACCTGGCAGCGAGCCCTGGATGAGCCTTCCCAACGACGAAGATAGAGAGTGTCAGCACCACGGCTGGTCTTTGGGGTGGACAACAACAACAGCATGATATTGATAGTAATGTCAAATGTACTGTGTGTAGCTGCACGCTCAGTACCGGGACCCTGACGATTATGAGGCTCATCGTATCGCTCAGAGCTTTCAGATGTCTCAGTTCATACGTCACACGGGGGCGGCAGCTGACGTCATCATTGTGGGCGGAGACTTCAACTACAACCCTGCCCAGCTGGGCTATGACGTCATCAAGAACTGTGCAGGTCTGGAGGATTCCTGGCTTGTTAGGGTAGGTGTTACATTAATGTGCTACTAAGATCACTGATAATTTTGCGATGATACTTGCAGAACATAACATTTTATTCTCATTTTTTAATCCCAGGAAACTGACGCTGAGCTAGGGGTTTAACATTTTTCTACTACCAGAAACTCTGAATGTCATACCATATAGAGAAATATACCAACTTAACCATCACGTTGTTTTGTGTATATTAGGCGGATAAAAGGACATGGATAAATGCCATGACCTAATTGAGAAGTAGAAACTGGGCTTACAGCTATATAGTAACTGTTCTTCCACTATCACCAAAAACTATTTAACCCATATCATAAACTATACAAACGATATGTCAAACTAACCAGAACATCACTGTATGTATGTTGTATAATCTTTATTGAAGATGACACGGAATTATTAAGCATACACCATAATAATATATTATGCATAATCTTATCCACTCTTTCTTAACAACGCATGATTTGAACTGAAATAGTAAGAACTGAGATATGAATCAATCAATCATTGAGGATTTAACGTCCGGGTCTGGTTCCTCACCCGAAGGCGATGTCAGGGACGTGAAACGGTGAACTGGTGAACGTTTTTGTTAATTATATTTACAGAAGAACAAATTAGCAGATAATGCTGAGAGCAGTGATGGGAGAAAGGCTGGATTCATGGAAACAGCAAACAGACCGGATAATTCTTTCTATAATCAGCTGGATCACAATCCATCAGGACAAACTCTGGACTTCATCATGTTCCACCAGGGTTCAGGTTAGTTGAGTTGTTGTAATTTTTAATAATTGTTAATCTATGTAGTGCTCTGCCAAGTGATAGGTCTGATAGTCCAATTCCTCCATAACTCTCTATCGCTAGCTTTTTGTTTCATGACATCTTATGTTCCACCTTCTTTTAGATCATCTAACATTCCTATACGGTTTCGTCCTCGTCCTTTTCTTCCATCGAACTTCCTTTCTATAATCTCCTTCATCATACCTTCACCACGCAAGACATGGCCAATCCAATTCTTCGTTCTTCTCAATATCGTTTCGATTAACACTCTAGTTTCACTAACCCTATTTAGTACCTATTCATTTGTTATGTGTTCTGTATAAGATATTTTTTCTATTCTTCTCCATATAACAATACTTCTATCTATGCAATATTTGCTAGTATTGCATAGATGATTGTATACATTCCTGTTTAATGTTTAGATCTAAGCTGTTTTTAAACATTAATTTTACAGACACAAGATGGGTTTAATACCAACCAAACAGAGTCTAGAATTGTGTCAGAAGGTCACAGCTTCTTCTTTCTGCAGGTTTGTAGATTGTTTAAAAGTTTTAACCTTTTAGTTGAAATGTAAGTCAATGGTTGACTGAATAAAAAATGATGTGCAGTTTTGCTCAGAGTTTATAATAAAGCTGGAGATAGATTGTCGACCATTTCTGACGCAAGATCTGGTTTATGATAGGTAGTCGTCTGATTGGTTGCTTGTGTTCTGATTGGTTGCTGATTGGTTAATTCGAAAAAGCCATACTAAGCGCAGAGTGTTCTTTAATCCCTAGAATTGGGGTCCTATATCCCTGGATCTGGAGTCCTATTCCAAGAGCAGGGAATAAGTTAGTTCACTAAACCGTTATAGTAGCGGTAATACAGAGACCCCTCATCCGGTCAAGGACCTCATTCTTGGCTATTCCAGCCCGAATGCAGTAGCCGTGCTGCTGTTCCTTTTCAACAATCTTGAAAGAGTTTAAAGTTTACCCCAGGGTCAGCTGCAGGTGGTAACTGTTTTAAATTCCTTTTATTTCCACACAAGAGACGGGCCGGGCCTATTGCTCTTCTACACAAATTCAACTTGTTTCGTTTTGATTTGAATGGGCTGGGACTACATTGCTCTACGTAGGACTGCTAGCTTAATATATTTGCTGTTCACTGTGTGCCGGGATCATAAGTAGAAGTCTACAAGACGCCACTGGTATTGGTTAATCTTGTATCTGTGCTTGCATCGTGTGTACACTCTTTATGACAATGATACGATTAACCAGTGGGACGGCAGACTATATAAGAAATTTATAAGTAAGCAAACCCTGAAAACATGTGGGGTTGTCCTGGAAAGAAATAAAGGGGAAAAATACGCTAATCATCTTGTTATACCACAGCTTGTATAGAGCTGGATCCTCGTACAGTAGCATTTTTAATGTATTAGAATACAGAGTGTGAATAATTGTTAAGAATCATTTTACCCGTATTGTATTGTATTGTATATGTATAATAATTAAGATAGTGTTCAGTTAAGTTAGACATGGGTCTAAACAAGCAAGTTGCGTTCTAACCCATTAAAGTTAGGCCTATTGTTATTGTATTATATTGTATAATGCATTGTGATGTAATGCAATGCATTGTGATTCATAGCATTCACAATTACATTTAATAACATTTATGAAAGACAAAGCCAAATTTGATGTCAGTATCATGGCCTCAGGGCTACATCTGTGGCAAGTAGGCCTTGGCATTTGAACCGTGAACCAATAGAACCCGAGTTGGACACTCAACTGATGTGCTATCGGCTCAGCCATTATGTTATTGTGTATAAGCAGTGTGTTTATGTTTACAGACGGCGGCTCCCCACTCTGATGGTAAGAAATCACATGGCAGAAAACATCAAAGCTGCCATCACTTTCATTGAGCAGGGCCGTATCCTTAAAAGTGAAATATTTAGCATTATATACAATGTTATAAAGTAATAGTATTGTTTGGAATGTTTAAACCTTTATTATTATAAATAACTTGTTAGCGTTAGATAGTTGTTATAATAGTAAGAATATTCTTGTGTTCAGAAATTGGACAGCTGAAGCAGTATCAAGTCAGACCATTTAATAATCCAAGCATCACATATCTTCTATGAGAACACATGCATAATTAATTAGCCGGAATTCCACTTCTCTTTTGTTCATATTCATTCGGACTTGTGCTGTTTTGGATCTCATTCTCTATGTAGCTTATGCATAAATTTGCAGGAGTGTTCTGGTGGTTCAAAGTTGTTTGTAGAGACCCATTTTTCTTGGGATGTCGTCTTCGGCTGAGGAACCGGACGTAAAATCCTAATTAATTGATGGATTGATTGATATTTACCCGCAATATCTGTAATTAAATGCAAAAAAAAATCCTTGTCGCATTTTGAAGAATATTTTTTAAGTCGCTGAACTGCTGTAATAAGTATCATGCAGTACTTATGACAAGTTTTTAGTAACAAATGACTGAATGTTTACTTAACTGCTTCCAATCAGATGTGAGGGTTGGACCAGAGCTTGTAACAGATCCTGCTTTTCTAGTCACAAGGTACGTCTGCTTATTTTTCTAGAGTAGGTACATGTTCCTATAAAGAAGTTCTGGCTGGATGAATCTTATCAGTAGCACACTTGCCTAATAAGTAGGAGACCAAGAGTTGAGTCCCAGATGTTACATTTACCAGCATTTCCTATATTTGGAATGGAAAACTTAATTGGATTTGCAAATTTTCTCAAATATTAGCAGAACATAAATATTTAGCAAAACTTCCGATCTCATCCTGTTATAACTGTCGCAATATAACTGTAAGACCAGTGTAAGTTAAAATGCGACACTAGTGAAGGATTGGCCACTAGAGGTGCAGTATTGTAAGAAAGGCAATGTCGTTGTCAAATATCTGTGCATGATATTTTATTGCATATAGTTAACTTTATTATAATTTATTCTTATCTGTATATTATCACCTATGTCATACGTTGCACATGTCTTACGTCGCACATGCTAGTTTCCTTTCTTAGTTGTTTTTTATGTATATTTTTTACCACTTTATGCGTAATCATAACTTTGTCGCAGATTGCACACCATGCATCAAGCACAGATATTTGAATAACCTACTAAACACCCTGGGGTTATTAACTTTCCTGTGGACTGGCGAACTGGGAATCAATCCCAGATCACTTGATTCTGAGGCACACATTGTTCCAATGCGCCACCTCCCCCCCATGTTTATAGTGCATTTCTATTACTACAAATTTACAGAAATATGATTTGTAGATTTTGCTTTGTTTTAATATATAGTCTAAAATATTTGAATTATATTCTATTATTTTAGAATAAAATTGAAAATAGAATCATAAATATTTTATGAGTCTTTTTAACGTGTGCAATGATTCGTCTCTGACGCCATCATCAGATGATGAAACAGATGTTAAATTAGCATTTTTTGATTTGCTTCAGTATTCAACTGTTTTGTATAGGAGGATGGAGGACTTTGTGACGTGGGCTCACTCGTCGAAGATCAGAAAGCATGTGATGGAGTACAATGAAATGGTGAGTTCTACACAATTCTCTGAAACTTGTGAATTGTCAATAATAAATGATATAACTGGGATAATCATCTTCATTAAGAAGAGGTATTTCCTCAGCTAGCCTATACCATGCAACACTGAATATTTTAAATACATTGAGTGCATAGACATAGGAAATGTTATATGGATGTAAATTCTTATGTATTGATAATTATATTCAAATACAATATTCTTGCATTTCTGTCACTAGCTTTATTCACTGATTGAGACAAGTAGTCCTGCTGACAAACTTTTTTCATTTAACAGTCTGACAAATTTATAAGAATAATTATATAAAACTTAAAATGTATTCTACTGGCGTATTTAAGGTCGGACCATTGGCCGGTACATCACAGGGCTGGAAAAAACCTAAAAACCTAAATCAAAAATTTGATGTGTTTAGGTTTCAAGGTTTTTAGGTTTTTAAAGTTTTCTTGTATAAGCTGCGGATTAAGTGGGTCGGGCATGCCCCACCCCTTCGAACTGAAGGGGCCATACCCCGAATTCTTTAATATAAATCTGTCCATGAGCAACAGGGAGTAAAGTTGACAAGTAGGCCTATTATTGATATCACAAGCTGCTAAGAATCATTTTGTTCACTTTGATATGCATAATTTAAATCTAGGTAAAATAGGAAGAGGCCATATAGCCTAGGCCTATGTTTGTCAACAAGCTTGAGAATGTACCACTGAGAGTTGCACATGTTTTGTAGAAGGCCAGTACCGCAGGGACTGAGAAAGAACAAGGAGACGCACTTCCAGATAATAAAATAATCTCGCCCAAGAATATATGGCATACAAACTTTACAATTCTATATATATAATTTATATATGCCATGGACCTGCCGATAGATAGGCTCACTGAGCGAGAGGGAGAGAGAGAGAGAAGAGAGAGAGAGAGAGGTTCAAAATGATTAATTAAGTAAATTTAGTTTTTTAAATAAAATGTGAGTTTTTTTTCAGTTGTAAAAACAGAAAACCTTTAAAAACGTAAAAACCTATCTTTTTCTAGAAAAAAGGTTTTTAAACCTTAAAAAACCTAAGAAAGATAAAACCTAAAAAACCTAAGCTTGCCAGCCTTGGTATGTCATATATAATATCTCTGCCATTCTATGATAATGCTTTTACAATTAATATTAGGCCTATATACAATTGTCTTGGTTAGCCAACCAAAAACTAGCCATAAGAGGCGGCTAAAGCAGATGCAGTGAAGGAAAAAGTGATCTGAGCAATGACTTATGTGTATGTTGGAATTCCAGACCAGCCGATGTCCTGCCACATCGGTTGTGTTACCTTTTCCTTCACTGGTCATAATTTGTGAGCAGTTTAAACTTCAGCATTTCTTAATATTGAACTTTTTAACAATTGCAGAGGCGATAATATATAGACTACTTTGCTACTACATCACAAAAGTATCTATGCTATTATAATGCTAGTTGCTTTTTACGAACACATTCAGTTCGTGAAAATTACAACGTATACACACAAATGGATATGTTTATGTATATAATACTGATATTAACTGTGTGTAAATAAGCATACACTCATCTGAAATGTGTACTCAAAATCAACTTTACACTATATTTAAGGCCTGAAGAAATCCGCGATTCTGCTAAAACATAGTTTAGCGTGGAAAGCTTGATTTTTCACGGAATCTTCTCGAAATGTCATTGTCATTCATTGATAGACTGAATATAGTCTACAACAGTAAGCCAATTCTCATAGGGCATACGCCACATAACTCTCACCCTTCTAGTTTACCTCTCCCACATGAGTAAATGGGTCTATTATGAATCAATGAATCTCTGATACCCTATTAGGAGTCTATGACTAGTCAATGACTGTAAATTGTGATTTATGTTAAATAATACTATTTTTGATTCATTTATTACAAATTATGAGCAATAAACATGCAAAATTACTCAAGCGGAACGTATCGCGGAATCTTCACGCTAAATCGTGGCAAAAATCTCGGAATTCCCGCGGAATATTGGATTTTTCGCCGCAGAAAACTTCAGGCCTTAACTATATTCATTATATGTTAAAGCATAAAATACAATGATTTCATATTTTAATCTGAACATCCTGTGTGTTTACATAAGCTTAAAATGTGTGACACTGGACATGCACTAATGTTTAGTATTCATTTCTTTGTGTCACTGGAATCTGCATGTGTACAAAGTTGAGTAGCTACAAATATGTAATGAAATATTTGTTATTGTTTCAGAGAGATGACTTCGACATGGCATCTTGAGTAGACTAGATTGAAGATTAACTGTTATTACTGTTATTGTTATGTTATATGGAACTAGAACTTTGCACTGACAGTATGTCTTAAAGACAAGAAAAGTTTAAGCCGCTTTAACGTCAGTTTTACAGCACAGGCTGCATCAGTCAAGGATAGCCCTGGGACTCGAATCGAGCACTTATGGAACCCGGGCAGATTGCTAAATCAAAGCTCCACTTGATCGGCAGGTTATACATAAAGCAAATTGTGATTTCATTAATATTGAGTAGATAATTTGCATTGAATTTAGTTAAAATTTAACTTCTAATATTGTCACTGGTTAATTGGTCTCTCATTGTGACATTTCTATTAATTGCTATTATTTCATTGATTCTATAAGATTAAAAATCTAAAGTTATAGTAGACCGTAAAGTTAGATGTTGTGCTAAAACTCGTAGTTAGCAACGTAACAAGTCAAAATAAAGGTTCTTTATTTTTCTTAACTTCACGTGGTCACGACATAAATAAACTTAAATACACCAAGATGGTTAAAAGAATTTCACTTTTGTCATTGAAGACTCCAGACTGAACAGCATCATTTATAATTAAATGTTTTTATAGACGTCACAGTTTTCTTGACTTAATTATTGTTGACATTATATCACACAGTGTTTAAGATATTGGAGCTTGCTTTCGCCACTGTAATTGTTGTTTGGATCTCCTTTTCTTTTCAGTTTTTACATTCGCAAGTTGCAAGTGTGTTCTGATGGTATCTAAATGTGATGTTAGTACCCGCTAATATCCCATGTCCCACGCGGGACACGATGCTATTGGGAGAAAACAGGTAGCTGAAATTAAGCAAAAGTGAACATAAAGGTAAGGTCCTGGGTTAGTGTAAACTTTGCAATCAAAGCCATCATCAGCGACAGAATGAGCCAGAATTGAGACATGTCTATCTAGAAAGCTTCCGGATCTAATTAATGGATATGACTGAGATACCTGTTAGATCAGAACTAGTAAACAATTGACTTATTGATATAGTCAAAAAATAGATTTGTTTACTTGTTAACACCCTATGAGTACAAACAAATCTTGAAATACCGTTTGAAAGAATAGGACTTTCATCTAATTTCATTTTGTTTATTTAATAACTATGAAAATATCGAGAACTAAAGCTC
>JAQFZF010001775.1:0-13448 GCA_034695365.1 Enchytraeus norvegicus | reverse complement strand
GGGGCCCCTGGCTTTACAAATAGCCGATGTGTTCAGTTTATCTGTTTCGCGGAAACGAAAGATCAATTTAGATAAAAAATATTTATTTATTATGTGTTTATTTAATCCCTACATTCTCACGCATGACATACGCACATATTACTTTCCTATCTTAGTTGCTCTTTTGTGTTTATTATCAGTTTACAAGTCTTGATTGTCCCTGACATCGCCTTCGGGTGAGAACTGGACATTAAATCTCATTGATTGATTGATTGATAAATCGTTTTCTTTTTATTGTACACCCTGGGGTTATAAATATGTTGTCTCATTCAGACGCCCTCCCCCCCCCCAAGATTTGTACATGTTGCACAAAACTTGTTTATATGAACTGGTGATCATTGTTACACTATACGAGTATACGTGCTGTGTTCAGACAATATAATTACAGATTACAAGTAAACACCGGAAAACAAAGACCTAACAATATTATATATTTAATCATATATTTATTATAAATTATTACATCTTTCCTCCATATCCTTAACAAAACCACATAATAGTAATAATAATAAGGAGATTTATAAAGCGCCGCTCTATGCGATATGCCACAGTAGCGCTAATAGCAACTCACATAACAACGATTTGAAGATTCTCGCAGACGTTGTGTATAGCATTTGCCACGTTATTTCCCCGTCTAACTGGTGTGCATATTTTAATTAATAACAATATATTTTAATACAGTAAAATGAAAATTTTGTTATCCCAGGAATATATGGAGAATCATTTGACCAATCAGAAGAGGTTAAACGAGGAGTGGGAGGAGTTATGTAAATATTGCCCGGACACGCCCTATAACTCAACATCAGCAGCTGAGAAGGCTCTCAATGCTAGGAAGAACAGAGCCGACTCTGCTATACCGTGTAAGGGCAACATGAGCAATCAATCAATCAGTCAATTAAACAATCAATCAATCAATCAATCAATTTTCTTATTTAATTTTTTACTCTGGGTGTTAACAGCCAGGGAAAAAAGTGATTCATGCCAGGGTTTTATAAAAGCGATTCATTAAGAACGGAATGAATCATGGCCCGGCTACTCGAGATCGACTAGATTGAAAGAGCCACAAAAGCAGATTGATTGATTGATTCTTTGATCGATTGGCTGGTTGATAGATTGATTGACTGATGGATTGATTATTGATTGATCGACTGATTAATTGATTGATTGAATAATTGATTGTGTTGTAGAAGTTAAGCAGGGCAGTTAACGAAGCCTTTATAAGACTGTTCGATGAAGGAATAATCTATAGAAACAGACGTCTAGTTAACTGGTCCTGTACTCTCAAGTCGGCTATATCTGACATAGAGGTACTCAATCAATCAATCAATCTACCAATCAATCAACCAATCAATCAATCAATCGATCAGAGTTTACATATTAGATCGTTAGACGAAAGAGTTATCTATTGAAGTGCACGGCTTTTAGACGTACTAAATAATACTAATAAAGTTGTAATGTTCATTTTCTTTAAGTTTCTTAGTAATTTTGTATCCAAGGATGATGTTTTGTTCATTTGGCTGGTCAGATTCACTCTTCTGATATCTCTGATATTAAATTGAATTGTATGAAATTTATTCACACAAATCAAGTCAACAAGTCAAGTCAGCAAAACAAGAACTAACCTACTGAGAGTGTGAAAAGGGACAAAAGGCCAGAAGGTACTAACATGTACCACGCACATATACAATATAGGCCTAAAGTATATTGTAGGTCGATAGTCACATATATAAATTATATACTATAGTGCATATTTTATACATTTTACACATAGACAAATACACTCATTAAAGTGTATGTATTATTCACATGTAAAATTATACCGCTTTGTCTCTCGATGCCTAATGGCAGGTCCAATGGCATTAAATTGTATAGCTTGTATGCCATATTTTCTTGAAGATAAGTTGTTTTCAGAGGTGGGTCTCCTTTTACTTCCTCACTGATTGCGTTAGTCGGCTTCTATGAAACAGGTGCAGCTTTTTGTTGGTCTATGCTCAGGTTACTGAGCCAACACGGCTAATAAATATGTGTATGGGCCTATACAATAATTGTATATGCACATATAATACTAACTCTCTCAGTGCACTGCCCAACAGCAGGTCCATGGCATATAATTAGATAGAGTTTTAATGCTATATTTTCTTGAATACAACTTTGTTTTCTGAGGGACCACCTTAACCAGTGTCTGAGTTAGTCTGCCTCTACGAAACATGTGCAGCTTTGGGTTGATCTATTCTTATGTATGCCGGATTCAACGCGACGAATTAATATACATAAAGTAACATAATATGAAGGCCTATGGTATTATTACATTAGATATTTGCCAATACTATTCGTTCAATACGCATTCATACCTTTTATTTGTAATCAAGTTTCTTTATCAGTTTCGGAATACTTAGCTGGTTAATGAAATAGCTTGTTGTTTCCTTTAATATTGATGTGTAACATTTGGAAAATATATTAAATTGATAACTAAGCATTGCGTGTTATCTGCGACCATCATTAAGCACATCTAATTTCGCCTGTGAGAGTATCCTTGTGGTGCCGAAACAAACGTCAAACTTGGCGATGGTTCTTTAAAGCGCAGCTTGAAAGGAAACATTGACTGTAGTGCAATCAATGTTGAAGATGCTCCCCAGTCTGATATATTTTTGCTGCACAGTGAAAATAGGCATTTGTCACACTCAATAACTGGATGATACTCACCAGTATGCCCAGTTCCTCACCCAAAGGTCATGTCATGGACGTCATAACGTTTAATTTTGTTTCTTGTTCATTTAAATTTGGTTTTAAAAATACTACCTATACAACAGTTGAAGAAATAACAATGATAAGGGCTGCTGGGGATAGGGAGAAGTGACACATCATGATCACCAACGCCTGGACTGGGCAAGGGTTGCAAATGAAAAAGAATCGTCAAAATGTTATATATTTCATTTATATTTGCAAAATTTTTATAAACTGCATTTTGAGCTGCTCAGTCTACTTTCTTGCTGCCATCTGTACCTATCTCCAGGAAATATTGAATGCAGTTAGTCTAAAATTATTATTTAAACTATAATATATAATATATTGATTTATATTTAATTATTTAACTTTATCCATTATTTTATTATGTTATCATTATTATTATCTAAATCTATATATGATTAAATTTGTCCCAACTGTACAGTGTATATTTAACTATCAAATTTACATTATTGGCTAAATTGACTGGTATTATTCTGCCTTGGAATAATACGTAATTATTAACTATTTATCAATATTTGATTATTATTCCCTGACATCGCTTTCTGGTGAGGAACCGGACGCTAATTCATCATTGATTGATTGCTAATGTAGGTAGAGAATGTACCACTAGAGGGTAGGACCTACCTGCAGATTCCGGGCTATGACAATAAGATAGTGTTCGGTGTGCTGTACACCTTCTCATACCGTATCAAAGACTCAGGCAAGTACAGAACTTCATACATTTCATTTTTATCGTGTTGCTTCCGGGAAATTTGAGAATAGCAACTGAAAGCTCTACTTGTTTCATAAAAGTCAACTAACGTAGATATTGAGGAAGACGATGAAAAACTGCAATATTTAGAAAGCATAATTAACCCATGAACAAAGCAAATCCTTTGTGATGAGATCAATTTGTTTGGTTGGTTGTGATTGATAGTGTGCTCAATAACTCATTAATTTCTTCCAATTAACCCCCAAAGGCGTATAGAGAAAAGTTGGCTTGTTGCAGACACATCCAATATTTTACTCTCTGATCGACCCAACCAGAAATCGAATCTGGAACCTTTTGGAAAATATGGTGGAGCAATTGAGCCACGTTGAGCAATTGAGCCACGTTGAGCAATTGAGCCACGTTGAGCAATTGAGCCACGTTGAGCAATTGAGCCACGTTGACGGCATATTTTATTAAAACTTTATAACACGTAAGAGTCAGTTGTTTCTCTTTGTTGCTATAGAGATGAGTTGATTGCCATGGCGATCACGCTGTCAGAGGCGTTGCTATAGATGCGTTGTTGTGTTATTGATTTATTGATTTTGATTCAGTGATTGATTGATTGTCCAACAGATGAGTTGGTTACCGTGGCAACAACCCGCCCAGAGACGTTGTTAGGTGACACGGGGGTTGCCGTGCACCCAGATGATCAACGGTATGCTCATCTACACGGTAAATGTGCCTGGAACCCTTTCACACAACGACTCATGCCTATTGTATGCAGCACTGTGGTGGATAGAAGCCTGGGAACTGGTAAGCCTTGTTACTCTCTATCTGTCTCTATCTGTCTCTCTCTGACCAATAAATACAATACAATTCAAGTCAGGATTTAATATTGGGATCGTCACCCGAAGGAGATGTCAGGGACGTCAGAGATGTCAGGCTCTAAGTTATTTACCAATACACCGAAATTTTTGCCATTTAGTGCTTTCAACTGCTGTATTATTATACCGCTATTCGTTACTCTGGAGTCATGTTAGTTTTCTGTAGTGTGTTACATACAGTATATGGCATTATTCACAAAATCTGGTGGTCTGATTTTTCTCAATTCTTCATCGGTAGCAGTGTTTGGATACAATTTTAAGAAGAAATTAGTCCCCACAGTTTTCTGTAGCTTATCACCTGCACAGGTCTTTTTCCCTCATGGTTGTCCAGTCTGGTATATTATCGATGCGTAAAACTCCAGTCTCATTGATGTGAACAACATTTAATTGATTGTCGATTGGAATTTGTGAAATGGTAAGTGTGTAAAAATGTAAGTGTGTCTCAGAATCGAGTGATGGCTAATGGTGTGGGAACGATTCTCAAGTCAGGCGACAAAATATCCCCGGCATCCTTGGGCATAGGTGAGTATCGTTGCATGGAAGATGTAAGGTTAATCTGCGCTTGCAGCCACTGAGATGCTCTCACGATTAATCATTAAGTGGTTAAAATAATAATAAAAGCAGCAATTGAGAAAGGAAAGTAGCACCTGCGCTTGTCATGTTCGAAAATATATGAAAAAAATTTAATAAATCAATTATTATATAATTTTGTTGTTTAGGTGCAGTGAAGTTAACGCCGGCTCATGACCAAACAGACTTCGATATAGCCAGAGAGCACAACCTGCCGTTCTGTAATGTGATCTCTGATGAAGGCTTGCTGGTTGACGTGCCTCATCCATTTCAGGTTGGACTTTTATTATCATTATTAGTAATATGATCAAATTGATTTTGATATGTTAAAAAGAAGTATAGATAAAAAAAGCAGCTCTCTTAGTATTATTATTATTTTTAAATTATTATTATTTCTCTTTTTTTATTTTTACTCTGGGTGTAAAGAGCCCGGTGGGTTTTATAAAAGCGATTCAATTAAGAACGAATTGAATCGTAGCCCAGCTGCTCGAGATCTACTGGGTTAAAAGAACCGCGAAAGCATACCGCGAGTATTAGTATTATTATTTTTTATTTCTTTTTTTGAGTTTGTCAGTATTGTGCCTTTTAAAATAGAACGGGAATGTACAGTGATATTGGTGTTTCCTATCAATTATATTACGTTAAATTGCCAGCATAATGTGATTAGGTATGGCTGTATGTAATATGGGTAGGTTGATAGTTAGAGCTTAAAGTCGCTTGGTTATAACTAGATGATTAACGACTGCCAAAACCCCAACCAATTATTAACTTTGTAACATTTTCAATAATCTGGATATTAACATTATTCTGTACAACCAGAAACCTATTTAGAATTAAAAGTGTGCGAGTGTGTGTGGTTGTGGTTTATAGAAGTTGTGTCATAAATAGATGATTAACGCCTGTGTCTCCGAGGCCTCTACTTATGACCTCAGTACACACAGACAGAGCGCAAATTTTAAGCTCGCAGGATTATGATGTGCAATGTAGTTCAGTCCAATTCTCATGAGAAATTAAATTAAAGTTGTGATACAAACCATCTGCAATTATTAGAGTCAATTAGAGAATTTGGCTGCTTGTGCCACTGAGAGCCCAGTGTGCGTATGTTTGGGTGTGTTCGCGAGAGCAGGAAATTCGGGAAAACTGGCGAATATCTCTGATTTCACGGCGTTCCTAAGGAGCTTTCCCACGACTCTGTCAGCGATTAGACCATGCCAAGACCACGCCCCCAAGCGACCACACCTACTGGGAAAAGCAGCTCTACTCAGAGGACTGAGCGCTTTCGCCAATTGAGCGCAATTACAATATACTAAATATTACGTATATTGTACATATATAGATATTTTATACGCATGTATAAATAATAAATATTATATTTATAAATATCTTGTACATATGTACAAAATATTAAAATATTCAAAATCTACACTGCATTGCATACACTGCATTGCTAGGGCCTGTTGGTATGGAGCTATCACTTGTGTGGCAACATGTTCCAGAGAAGTCTTATGAAATACATTAAATCCACCATGTTTGTTTATTAAATTGCTGGGAAATTAATTCCCAGTGTAGCCGCATGAGCTGTCCTCAGGAACACACCCTTTGCGTTTTGTTCGCTTTTGCTCGTGTGTTTGCTTGACTTTTGCCTATTTTGTCTATTTTCTAATTAATTCTAACATTTCATTAGAGTCATAGTATTTATATTTTGTTGGTTAGTAGTTTGAGCTTAACAAAAAGTCTCCGTGTAATAAATAGATGATTAGCGACTGTGAAAAACGTCAACCAACGACCAACAATCCTGCTAATATGGAATGGATATTAACATTACATTAAAGAGGTACGATAGGACATGGTCACCTCATAAATTTCAATTAATATATAACGCAATATGTATATAAATTTGTGGTGTTTTAATTAAATGCTTTTGTTAATTATTAGATATCAGACTACGTGCGAGGCATGAAGGCGAGCATAGACGAGCAGTACAGTGTGTTGAACAGTACAGACCCTAACCACTCGGTGATCTGGTGTCAGCAATCCGGCTGTCTGGATGAAGAAAGATGGTGAGTATGCTGTTGTTGTTACTTGCCAAGAATGCCAGCCGTGGTGCTGACACCCTCCACTCAGGGTTCGGACACCCGGGGATATAGTATATACCCAAAAAGAGCCTCCTGGATTTTTTGGGCGGACCCGCTTTAAAAAACCCACTAAAACCACACAAATTTTTTCCAGTTTTCGTTAAAACTTTGAACTTTTTGTTCAAAATGGTCAAAACCATAAATTATTCTATAAAATATTGAAAGATTTAGTCTTACCTATTCATTTAGCAGCAACCAGGAACAATGCTGGCTAGAGACTAGCATGTATGATATCTTATGTCGTCCCTGGCATCGCCTTCGGGTGAGGAACTGGACTCTAAATCCTCATTATATTGTATTGTATTGTATATAGCTTGAGTTTTAAAAAAGCCCTTTAAAACCCAATAAAACATAAAACCCCCAAAAAACCGGCTGGTTGGGCTTAAAAAACGTTTTTTTTAAACCCTGCTTCCACTAGACCAGTGGAAAACGGCTGTTATTTGTCCAGTATCTCAAGTACAGCAGCAGGCTTCTGATGCTGACGTTAGGCCTATGTCATTAAATCCTATATTAGCAAGAATGTTAGAAAAATGTCTAGCACGTAAGGAATTTTATCCACTGCTCCAAAGCCCAGAAAACAATCCAATATTTTCTGATCAATTTTTCTTTCGCCCTACTGGAACTACTTCCTCTGCACTCATCTATATTCTTAGCATTTATTGCAAGATAATCCATATCCTACAGTATAAAACGCAAGTTTCTTAACGTTTCTGGAGCATTTTCGGGGCATTGAGTCGCATAGATTTGACCTATTGTTGAAGATTAATTTGCACAACGAGTCATTTAGGTTTGGCCTGTTGTTGAAATGAATGGTAATTAGCTGTCTATTGTGTCTCTCCTGTCCTGTGGTCTCGGTGACTGTCCTGTATGTGGGTCATTGTCTCCATCTACATGTCCATTAAATGGTGGGGTGGGCCGGGGGGTGGAGGAGGGGGCGGTAGTCCCCACCCGAAGAAAGGCCTTTTATCGAAGGCCTTTTCACTAGTGTTCATGTAATTGCATTAAACTTAGTAAAGCTTTCGACTCTTTAAGCCATTTGTCTCTCCTTCAAGTTTTATCACTGGCTGTCTGGATGAAGAGAGATGGTATGTTGTTACTCACCAAGGATACCAGCCGTGGTGCTGACACCCTCTACCTCCGTCATTAGGAAAGTTGGAGGGATAACTCTTAAGCGACAGGCCGCTATGCTGACTCGCAGGGTTTGCTCCATAAATTTGGGTATGTAACGCTGAGCCCGAATTCAACAACCCTTGATGACGTCCCTGACATATTATTAGCCCCTTCGAGCACAGTATAAGCCACCATCAATCTTTGAAGATCTCCCTGTCAAGGCCCTCCCAAAAAGGGAGAGAGACTCCTGCTGTTGCAGGAGCAAGAAAAAATACGATGCAAATTGTAATCCTGGCTCAAATGGATTAGCATCTCCATCTCGTGCATTCTGTATCTTCAAGCACTCACTCTTATCATTATACTTGTTGCTATGTAATTGCATCAATAACCGGCGAACTGAGCAATCGAGCCGTGCTCCTCCCTATTTATTGAAAGTAGAGACGTTACTTCAGAAAACTTGACCAACCAAACACTGCACTGGTTTTGTAAAAGTCGGCTAACGCAGCCACTGTGGAAGAAGAAGGAGAACCCTTCAGAAATCAAGTAATCTCCAAAAAAGTATGGCAAACTAACTATACAGTATTTAATTTATATTATTTTTATTTTTAATTGCCCTGGTTACAGCCATGTGAGTATTAATAAAATAGATTATTTAAGAACAAAATTGATTGATTGATGATTGATTGCTTGATTGAATGATTGACTGTACAGCGCAACTAAAGGGGACATCCTTGTTAACTCTGTTAAGTCTACCTTTGAGACGTTTAAGAAAGATCGGAACACGAGAAAGATGTCTTTCAATGATGAGCAGATACACAAGTTTGATAAGTACGTACACACACACGCACGCACGCACGCAAGCACACATGCATGCACACACACTCACATAGAGAGAAAGAAAGAAGCTCGAGGAAGAATTTGTTCAGTGAACATAAATACACAAGTTTGATAAGTGAGTATAAACACACACCCACAAGCACAAAGTGACAAACAAGCGCAAAGTGGCAAACAAGCACAAGGTGACAAACAAACACACGGTGACAAATAAGCACACAGTGACAAACGTAACACAAAATTTTGAGAACTGAATATTTGATTAATTGTGATTCTAAGTTGGATGCTTGTCATGTTATATGTGTGTGTCACATTCTCATTATTATAATAGTTCATAATAAAGGTTTAAGTCCGTTCCTCATCTAGGGATGACGTTACCAATAGCTATAGTAGATCAATAATCAAGTAAAATGAAAAGTACTTTAGGCTGTAGATAGTTTTGAATTGTGTTTTGCATAACTATTGTTTATTAAATTTATTTTTGATTATTTTTTGTTTTTTTAAATTTTCTAACTGATTTTTATTTATTGTTTAAAAGAAATTGCTTTGGACAAGGCTCTTAGATCTAATAGGTAAGGCAAGGCGAGCAATAGACCATAAAAGGGCGCCAAAAACTGATAAGAAATAATTCCAGATGTTAATAGTCATTGTTACTAATTAAATTTTTCGTATGGCTAATTTGATAGGATTCGCCGATTTTCGAAAATTTGCTCTGAACATTCTATTGGACCGGCCACATGTATCGGCCAGCCTGGTTTTCATGAGCATTGATACAATTTATTTCATTGATGTGCACTACAAACTCATAAGAATATATTAAAAACCAAACGTCTATGTCATTATATTTAATTAAAGTGGTGTAAAATAAAGACCCAGACGCGGTATGTGATTGATATTGTTCTTGTTTGTATTGTATTGTATTTTATTGTATTTGTAGTGTATTGTATTGTATTGTATTTGTATTGTATTGTATTGTATTTGTAGTGTATTATATTGTATTGTATTGTTATTTGTTGCATTATATTGTTGTGTATTGTATGATATTGTAAATATTGTCCTATGGATAGTGATTGGACACCAGTTTAAGATAAATGGAGCCTCATTCGTATTGGTGTTTATGGTATTTTTGTATGGTATTGTATTATATTAGATTGTTTTGTATGGCATTGTACATTAGACACAATAGGAAGATCAATGGGCTCTTATTGTATGTTATTGTATTGTATGATGTTGTATTGTATTGTAATTTATTTCATTATAGATATTGTATTGTATTGTATTGTATTTTACTATAGACACAAGATGAAGATCAACGGAGCACGTCTATCAGCCATCCTGTCTGACCATTGTATGCCCAACATATAGAAAATATTGTATTGTATTGTATTGTATTGTATTGTATTGTATGGTATTGTATTGTATTGTATATAGACATAAGATGAAGATCAATGGAGCACGTCTATCAGCTATCCTATCTGACCATTGTCTGCCCAACACACAGAAAATATTTACTCAGTTCCACATCTGGTTCACGTAAGTCATGTTATGATTTGAACCCTGTCTCTTTCTCTACTTGTTCACTTTCAGTACCTGTGATTTGTTAGCTGCGTTTGAGTGGACTAGTTGGCAGTGCTTGCAGCCAGCTACTGTCTGAGACGTCCCTGATATCGTCGTCAGATGGTGAATCGGACGTTAAACCCGTATTGTATAGTATTATATTATTCATATTCACATAGGGGCTACTTTTCATTTTGATCATAAAATTTAATATTCCTAGCTGAATTGATCTGGTTAGTGTAATCGATGTACAGCCAATTTACCTTGTCATCATTTTATGACTTTTATGTGATTGATTTTATTGTGTGGGTTGTAAGTTAATGTCTGTAGCCTTTTTTTCCTATTTCACAGTACTCAGGGAGCTCAGCGCTCAGGGAAAACAGGGACAAGTCAGGGAATTTGGCTGACAGGGAAAAGTCAGGGAAAAGTCAGGGAATTTGATGTTAAGTCAGGGAAAAAATTGATAGTTTTTCCTTAATTTTTTTTTCATCTCCAGTAGCTTGCAAAGTTGAATGGACATGAAACAAAATAGAATAGAATAGAAAAATATAAGTTATTTATCAAGATGGGATATGTATCATCATTTGTTGTGCTTAGTCATTTTTCGCATTGGTTAGAAACCTTTGTTTGTAAGCCCGCGATTTGAAACCGTACGCTGCGATGCGGAGGTCAGGGAAAAGTCAGGGAAACGTCAGGGAATTTGAAGAGGTCGGACCGGTCGGATCTGTTACTGTCTGAGCTGCGTCTTCTGCTTATACAATCTTTACCGTAAAGTATGGACTGTTCAAATCCAATCTTTCTATTGATGTCAGAAATTGACTGATTGAAAGCTACTTATACATTGCAACAACTCTAAAGCCTGATGCACTGGAATACATGAAATAGCTACAGTAGGTACAAAAGTTGCTCGACCTGTATTGCACAATGTCGGTAGCAGGCCTCACTCGTAATTCTCTCTCCCTCTCCCTATTTCTATGACTGTGCAGCGCTCTATTTTGCTTCAATGTACTTCAAGGATATCTATCAAGATTTCTAACTTGTCCACTCAGGGTATACTAGAATGGTTTTTCTCGTATACTTAGTACCCCTGCTGCGTGCATCAGTGATTGATTGATTGATTGATTCCTCTAATCTAGTTTTAGGATATATAAAGACGTTTAACAAATTACAATTCAGTTATTTGCAGTTCTTAACATTTCAGTTATATAATCATCTTTAATTTTTTATGCTGTCTTGTGTAACGGCCTATTTGCTTTTTGTATTTATTTGTATTTATTTATATATTTATTTATTTGTATTTTGTGTATTTATATCCAATTTATTTATGTTTGATTGTGTTTAACGTCAAGTTTCAGAAGCACAAGGTGCTTCTCTTCAAGACGGCTCAACACAATCGAGGACTACCATCACAAAGATTGTGGTTAAGCTTAATACAGCTTTACTCCACAAAGCGACCTGCAGTCTATTACAGGCTGAGGCCACCGAGTCGGAGTTGCATGTAGGAGTTCAATTTATTTATGTTTCTTTTCCAGCTTTTATTGTATATAATTATTTGCAAGTTGACGTCTTGTTAGGATGAGTAAATTGAATAAATGTAGGTATGAGTGTGTTTAACGTCAAGGTTCTGAAGCCCGAAGGGTTTCTCTTCAAGATGGCTCAACACAATCGAGCACTACCGTCACAAAGATTGGGGTTAGCTTAATAAAGAAATAAACGAATATATATTATAGTGCAAGAAAAAAGAAGATATGGGTGTTTATTGTCCATGACATCACCTTCGGGTGAGGAACCAGACGTTAAATCCTCATTGTATTATATTGTATTGTATTGTATTGAATTTACTATACAATAGACCATTACTATTTCAATTATAGGTATCTCTTTATTCGTAACGAATATAGGGCAACAGAGACAACACAGCAAATAATAGTCAAACGTAAACTAAATAAGAGGTGCGCCAAACTTCATATATCATATTATGATATATGAAGTTTGGCGTTATGAGTTGTGAGTGTGTGTGAAAATTAGATTTTGTTTTATGCACTGTATTATTATTAATATAGTGCACAAAACAAAATCTAATTCTCACACACACTCGTACATACACACAAACCTTCTTACAATTACTCGTTGTCTAAAAGTTTTGATCATGCATACAACCAAACATAATAAAATTTAATGAGGCTATGACCCCATCATAAGAACCTCGCTTCATGTCTAGCCGAGCCACTGTGCATGCTATTTAAGCATGTCTTTGAAAGCGAAATAATACCAACCATTTGGAAGCATGCTTACGTGACTCCTATCTTTAAGAAAGGAAAATCGTGTCTGGTTGAAAATTATAGACCAATAACACTGACCTCTGTCGTTTGTAAACTTTTTGAGGCTGCGATTAAATTAGACTTAGTAAATTATTGAGCTGTAAACAGTCTAATCACTAGTTACCAACATGATTTCATGTCCAAGCGTTCCACTTGTACGAACTTGTTGGAAGCATTAAACCACTGGACCCTCTCCTTAAAAGATGGTTATTACACAAGGGTGGTATACATCGATTTCAAGAGACCATTTGACTCTGTGTGTCATTCCAAGCTAATTTACAAATTATAGATGTTAAGCATCAGTGGATCTTTGTTAACTGTCCTTATGTCATACCTTAGCAATAGGACTCAACAAGTAAAAATTGAAAATACATTATCTGAAACTAGAAATATTATTAGCGGAGTCCCCCACGGCAGTCTACGGGGTCCAATTCTTTTTGTCTTATATATAAACGACCTGAGTAATATTTTTGATGATTCAATTAAATCGAAGTATTTTGCGGACGATGCTAAATTGTATTCAGAAATAAAGAGCAATGCAGATTTGGAAAACTTTCAA
>JAQFZF010001774.1:0-13450 GCA_034695365.1 Enchytraeus norvegicus | reverse complement strand
CTAGTAACTATCTGAAATTGGGGGGACTGGAAGAAAGCAATTATTTCTATACTCATAAAGAACTGAAAATAAAGTTTACATAATATACAATTCCACTGTAGACTGTAGTGACTGTGCAGTGGAAGATCTAGATAATGGAGATAAAATTTAGTTTGGTGAATCCAATTTTTCTGCTCTCTTCGCTCGTTCAATTTACCCACTTAATTCATGATATTGCGCGCCCAACGAGCGACATTTTTTAGGGGTCGCTTCACTTTTGGTATGGACATTTTTTTTAGGCGGGGACCTTGCGCCATAAAGTTACTTGAAATTTGGGGGGGGGGGATAGACGCCACTGGTGGTTTCTATTCAGAGTATTGACTAACATGATACTATAGCACCATTGGGCCTATAGGCCCTATGCTATTATTATAAAGATCCAGTCAGAATAGAAGTAATAAAAATATTAATCATTCATATTTACTACGCAAGTTCACTAGGAATAGAAGACATGCGGTGATTAATCATCAGACGTTATATAGAAGAGTAGGCCTACTTTAGAATTGCTTGCTAACTATTACAATATTCATGCGTTTTAAGTACATGTACTGCAGTCGAGAATCAACAGTCTATTATTTTAGGTATAGACTCAATAGCTTTACCGAACATAATTATGAGACCTACGTGTTGATGCCTGATAAGTTCGAATTACGTCTTTTCTTATCTATTCAAGTTCAACTCATTGAAATAATCACTTACACGCAATGATACCCTCGGAACGCCCTAACACTACCTATAACCCTGCCCTAAGTTGTGAGTATTTTAAAATATCAAAAGGGACGTTGAACCAAATTTCCATTAAAATGCATGTGTAAAAATGAAAAAATCCGATCTCCCAGAGCCTTTATATAGTTAAAAAGAGTGGATTAGATTTCCAATTGCCCCCCCAACCCCCTCCCACCCCCCCCCCCCCCGTTAATTTCGTATCTAACTGTTCCAAATTCTAACCCAACCCATATAAGACGACGAATTTCGTACGTAATATTCATGAAATGTTAGAATCTTCCAGTCGGTAGTGAATATCTTCTTCGGAGCAGTCGGACTGGCGACCTCACCGTCAGATGAATGAGTCTGTCGGCTGAGCCAGTACTACATCGGATAATCGTAGTATGCAATCATAGGTTCATCGTTCGAATCCCACAATTCACGATCACGATATATGGCCAACGGACACGAAACTGACGCTAAATCGGTTTGTGGTATTACTTGTGTGCTGATTCTGCTCAGGGTCGGGATCAGCTCCGCGCAGGTTCAGTAATGAATCTATCTCTAGTGCACTGCCAAATGGCAGGTCCAGGGTGCATATTCTGAAACACAGTCTGCTTTCACGCCAGCTAATGAGCACCCCATCGATCATAAAGTCGATCCCATCAAAAAGGCCAAGCCTTTACTACACCTAAAATGTAACCTTCTTCGTGGGATATATATTCTGACCTCCGAGTGGTTTCCCGTTGTCGTCCGCAGTATGAAAATATCTGCGCTAGTCGGCTTAACGAAACATGTACAGTTTTCAGTTGGTCTATTCTTTAGTCAGATCCAATACGAGAAATTAATGAATATGGCATTTTAACTTTACCTGTTTATCCTTGGGACTATACCTTCTTCCTCCCTCCCCCTCCCCTCCCACCCCTCTCCTCTATCTCTAAGCAGTGAAACATTAGATAAAAGTGACTAGGGGCCTACTTTCAGACGATAAGGTTTTGTTGCTAATATTTTGCAATTTTGGTCAGTGGCGTCTATCCCCCCCCCCAAATTTAAAATGATTTTATGGCGCAAAGTCTCCCCCCTAAAAAAAATGTTACACCATTAGTGAAGTGACCCCTAAAAAATGTCGCTCGCTGAGCTTGCAATATCTTGAATAAAGCGCGTAAAGTTAGCGAGCGAAACGAGAAAAAAAAAGTTGGACTCTTCAAACTAAATTTTGTCCCTATTTTCTAGATCTTCCACTGTACAGTCACTACAATGGAACTGTATAATATTTCTGAACTGCATTCTCAGTTCTGTATGAGTAAAGGAATACTTGATTTTTTCCACTCCCCCCCCCCAATTTCAGAAAGTTACTAGCATTTTCCACCCCCCCCCCCCCAATATTTTCCATGGCGTAGGTTGCGCCATGAAGGTGTAGGGATAGACGCCCCTGATTTTGGTAACTACGATTATAATTTACTATTGCAATGACAATATAATCGTAAATATATAATATAATATATAATATATATATAATAATTATATATATAATATATATATATAATATATATAATATACTCAAACCTCCCATCATATCAAATAGTTAGGAGGATTGATAATGAGTAATTCTATGATGACGTCTTTAAGCATGATCCTAAGAATGATATTGTACTGACTGGCCACGAATTAGACCGCAAGCGATGAAATCTAAATGATCAGTAATTATTTAGACAGTGCCTAAAGGCCAAACCACAGATAGACACGTACGTTGTGGATTAGTGTGTCGGTTTGAAAAAGCTTCACAGTCATGAGTGTTGCCTATGCTAACTTGAAGGATATAAAAAAGCAAATCAAATAACCGGTTAACGTTAGGTTCGTCATCTAACGACGATATCAGGGGCGGCAGGAGCGATTTAATATCATATAAAAGCAAAATAAATTGTCAAATAAATTATCAAAACTAATTATATTTGGCGCAGAATCAATGATTGTTATTAAGGCGGAATGTTCAGCGAATTTTGTGAATGAGACATTTTTATTCCATTTGATAAAAAATCTTTGGACGTAATACTATAATTTTAATTTATGAATTGTTGACAACATTTTATAGGCTACTCAATATACTCATACTTGAGTTATTCATATTGAAAGTCACGCATTATATCTATACGTTTTCTGCATTTTTATCACTGCACGTCATAACACATAATATACTGGATTACTTACACAATATATTACACACGACATGGTACACACCCTATATTCCACAAAGGCATACATACAAAATTAAGCATAGTCAACGATTACGCGAATCAAGACACAAGTCAGTATAAAATTAGAAGTCGTCGACGCACAATACATTTTGGTACGTCCCATATCTTTATGCGCTAAATGCAAAACTAAATGCAAAACTATGCTCAATGCCATAAACGAGCCATGTTTTAGGCCTATGTTGTGTTGGCAAACTAGTTAGTAGTCCAACCGACAGCTGTATGTGTTTCATAGAAGTCAACTAACGCAGCCACTATGGAAACCTAAGGAGACCCTCCTCAGAAAACATCTCCAATAAAATATGGCATACAAATTATAACTATAATTTATACCATGGACTATCTATGACTATTAGGCAGATCTACGGTATAATATTGAGGGTAGTTGAGGAGTTGATGATAGGAAAGAGTTAGATTAAAAACTCAACTGAAAGCAAATACATATTAAATAAATCCTCATGACCCCGTTGATCAAATATAAAAGTGAAAGCCTGATAATGACGGTATTATCTCTGCCGAAAACAATTTAATTGTTTCTTAAACAAAAGGTCATAGCATATTTGTTAGTTATAAACAAGAAAATACAACATATATAAAAATTCGAAAAAAATATTAAGTTATATTCAGGTTTATAATGTATTTTATAACTAACTATAGGCTATATTAAAAAGCTTATTTAGCACTGTTGCTTAATTAAAGTACGTAGCCTTCATTATTGATAGGTAAACCTATGATACGAAATTATTATGATACTCTGCAGTGCAGGCCTGGGCAAACTTTTTGAACCGCGGGCCGCATACATTTTAAATTAGGGTCGAGGGCCGCCAACAATTTGAATATTTGATAATAGCTTTATAAAATAAATAATATAAAAATGGTCAACTTACACCTACGTAATATTAATAACTGGCTTTAATGAGCGAAGATTTAAGAGCTGTCATCATTGGCTTTAATTTTCCTGCTCAAAGTTTGTGTTCGAATTATGCAATTTCTTTGAAAATCTTTAATTGATTCCAAGTGACACTATGTGGCATGGTTGGTGCTAGTAACACGATTTTTTATTCACGTTCAATCCATATAGAGAAGTCTGTCCTCAAATAGGCCTACATTTCGGATGCAAAAATGACAAGCATTGTCCTGCCGAAATAATGAAAGTTTGCATAATTTTTCGAGTTGAGAGGGCAATAAAATCTACACAATTACTCCTCGATTATGTAAATTTTTTAGAGCAAAATTCCATATAAACAATTATCACTAATTATATTTTATTTGCCTCCCGATCAATGTCAACAAAACTAATCACGAATTATTGACGATCTAGTTTCAATATGACAAGAGTTACAAAATCTGCTACACAATTCTTCAGTTAAAACAGTTTCCTGACTCTTATTCTCAAAAATACTTTCTATTTTTCGTAAGTGTTTTTTCGAACTGCAAAGTTATGACGATTTTGCTAGATAACTGTTGGGCCTAAATAGCTCTAGCTTCCACTGAGATGCGTTTATCAGTCTACCATCATTTTATGATTATACAACTTCTCTCTTTGGAATGAGGCACTGAATTTAGCACAGTCAATTCTTTATTGTCACCATATGCTCATGGGCCGCCAAGAAGGATCTCGCAGGCCTCATGCGGGACGCAATTTGCCCAGGGCTGCTCTACACTAGTACATGAAGAGGAATAGGCCTAGCCTACATGTTTAAGATAACAATAATGTTAATTATAATACACAAAATTAACTCACCTGATGACATTCTTATATTATTATCAAAGCTAACTTGTAAATTTCAGTTCAGTTTGCTCTGAGCAGCGTTATTATAATATCCGTATGAACTTATAAACTAGTATCCTTACTAGAATTCTGCTAGAGCATTCGCATAGAGGCCTATTATAAGGTTCTTTTATCAAGTCGATTAAATTCTCTTAATCACAAACTACAAGAAACGTTTATTTTGTATTTATTATTAAACATAATAATATTCCAATAAACTCTTGTAGCAAACTATCCTTAGTGTCTTGTATTGTTCCTTTTATTATAATTACTTAGCTTAGGCTTATACTTACTTATTTTCGCTATATAGTCTGATAACTAAAGACAGTTATAATAGCAGATGAACTGAATTATTTAGATTTATTCAAATGTTCTGTTTGTAACTCGTACAGGCTTACACTATTTCATTGACCCGATGGACTGATTTTAAAAAGCCATAATGAGAGTTACCACTTCAAAAGCATTATCAGCGACACACTAGCTGGATTCAACTGTATTAGATTGTATACTGGATTCAATTAATTCGATTACAGCAAATTGCCGGCGGGGCTGGTGAAACGATTAACGTATTTGCCCAGAATCGGAGTGGCGTGGGAACGATTTCCAGGTCAGTAGACAAAATATCCACGGCACACTTGGGCACGGGTGCACGTCGGTGCCTGGAGATGAAAGGTTTATCGTGTACCAGCGCAGACTGCATTGCGCGTTATTTACAGGCAAAGGTACGATTAATCATGGAGAGGCTAAAAATCACAAAAAACATCACCTAAGAAAAGAAACTAGAATGTGCGATTGTCATTTGTGAAAATATACGACCAAAAAATTAGACTGAATTAATTAATAAATTGAAAATAATTTGTGAGTAAATATTTGAGTAAGACAGAACTGGAATTACATGGGGTACCGTATTGACATTTGAGAAGGAAGTTGTCAAGTGCTAATTACCATTACCTCAAATATTATTATAGTTAAAATTATTATAAACATGTTTCCGGTAGAACAGTTACTGATGTGTTTACCCACAAGTTTACAACACTGCACCCAACCCAAGTCATTGTAACGCTATATCCGGTATAAATATTACGGTGTAACACATCACACATTAGTAGGCCTAACCTAGGGTCTCCCGAGTGCGATCCCATATTATATAGCAGTAAATTTTTCACGCCTAATACATTTCTCTCTCTCTCTCTGTCTCTCTCTAGTGCACTGCCAAATGGCAGGTCCAAGATACATATTCAGAAACACAGTCTGCTGTCCCGCTCATTAATTAACACTCCATCGGTCATCAAGTTGGTCCCATCAAAAAGGCCATGCGTTTACCACATCTAAAATGTAACCTATTTCTTGGAAATATATGTTATATTCTGACTTCCTAGGTGGTTTCCCGTTTCCTCCCTCAGTATGAAAATGTCTACGTTAGTCGGCTTTTACGAAACATGTGCAGTTTTTAGTTGATCTATTCTCAAATATCCCGGATCCAGCACGGGAATATCTAACGTAATACTTATAATCTGTATCATAAATATTTGAATTAGCTTATAATAATCATATTGCTAGGCCATTAATAATTAACAGATCCATCGGTGAGGTAGATTTTTACTAAAATCTTGCGGAACTTTTACAAATAAATTGAATGAATCTTGAGTTACGTAATCATTAATTTAACTTGTATTATATTTATTGCTATTTCCTTATTTATTGTTAATATACAATTACATTGCTATGCACAATGGACGTTCATTTCTTCATCAGCAAAATACGTAAAGAAAGCATGAAATAATCATGCAGCATAATGTGCATATTATTATAAATGAATAACTAAGGAATTGACCATCTAGGTAATGTAAGCTATAACGGCAATAATAAGAACAATTAACTTTGCAATTAGATATGCTATAACATAACATAACGTTACTGGGTCAAGAGGTCACAGATGCTTGTTTAAGACCCACGCAAGTAGCCTATCCAGAATAGCTAGCTAACTTTACTAACTAGCTAGGCTAATATAGTATGCCTACATACAAAATTCTGATATAGAAATTCAACTATACGCAATTACACATTGTACATATTTGACACTTAGTCCTACAAGGCCTAGTTCTGCAATACTCCAATACACTTAGAAATATACCTATGATGAGGAATCTTTGAGAACAAGTGAATTTATAAATTAACTAAGGCAGGTGATAGTAGGCTAAACAATATGAGGACTAATATTATTGTCCAAGACTAAATCTTATATTCCGAAAGTGAAACATTATCATTGATTACATCTACAAAACCACTTAAGGCTTTGTTTATGCGATTATAATATAAATTATATTTAAGTAACTACTACTTAGTCATTACATCTCTGAATATCTGTCAATATTGAATAGCATATATCCATAAAATATCCATAATTAGGCCTATATTATACACTTTTGATAAATTTACTACATTATTTGTAATTGAACTATCACTAAGACATAATACGCCATAGGCCTACATTCAAACCCTTTAACTTATTTACTTCAGCTGATCGATTAAACAACTAATCATTCGAGTGTTTATGAAAACTTTAGACCTAACAATTCTAATTTGTAACGAAGATAACGTAAGCGTGAACGTAAGATTAAGTCGATAGTAGGTCTACTACTTCAGCAAATATAGAAAATAAACTGAGTAAAATATTGGCAAGGCGCCTAAAATACGACCGTCACGTTTGTTTGACGGCAACGTCAATATAATAACTCAAACATTGTTGTCATATTGACCGTATGAAGCATCTACATTACAATAGTTTCTTTGTGTGTAAACTGTATATGCCTACATTCACACATGACATGCGCACATGCTAATTTCCTTTCATAGTTACTGATTTTGTTTGTGTTTTCATTATTTTTGCCACGCCATGATTAATAGTACTATTTTCGCATAGTAGCCTAGCCTGCCATATACCCCAACCGATGTGGCAGGACCTTTGCGCTATTCTAGAATTTGAGCGCCCAATTGGTCAAGTATACAGAAGTTGTGATGCAGATCTATCTCTCCCTAATTGAAGCACGATAAACCTATCAGGTACCCTGGGTTTATACTTTTTGTTGACTGATCTGCGATTAGATCCTGGGTCACTTGCTTCGGAGGCGAAAAATGTAATCTGCCACCACAATAATTAATTATATTTATTTTAAACCACGTTTATTGAATCTTATTCTCTTATGTGTAATTTATGCAGGCTACACAATAGTATCTCTGACTTGACGACTATATATTGATTAAATAATTCAAAATGAATGTAAATAAATGCTACTATTTAAATTAAAATAAAGGTAATTTGTAGAAATAACAATTAGTTAATTTAGAAGGTTCACGGACAACATTATTCTTAAATGAATTGTAAACATCAAATTGTCTAGTGGATTGCTCGATTATATACTCAAACTGGACAATCAAGTCCTCCATCCGATCTTGGGTCGGTTAATTGGAAGCGGTTAGTGCGTAGTTGGTGACATCTACAACAGATTGCGAAGATAAACACGGATCTGGCGTAGGATCCTTTGGAGCAAAAGTGGGGCTGGCGACCTTGCCGCTAGACTAATTACAACTGTCGCCTGTACTGAAGCGCTATGAAACGGAATCAGTTCCGAAACTTAGGCGTCAGTTCTGACCTATAAGGTACGTTTACCTTTATAAACTTCAGAAATGGCGGACAATATTGACTCCAGCTATATAGAAAAACCTCATTGAAAACAAGCTGGAGCCTTGCTCTACCTACGCTCTATTACAACAATGCTTGTTATTATTACAAGGGTCATTTCTATTGCACGTAACAGCCAATGTCGAATTGTGCTGCTATAAGCTTAACAGTCGTCATAAAGGAAAGTGCATATCGCTTTTATGAATGCGTGGGGTAATTATATGACCCCAGAGTCGAAACCGAAGGCAAATTATATTTATTATTAATTCCGTACTCTATGATTAATCAAACAAATCAGAAGTTACGTCAACTGAAAGGCAACCGTCTTAGTAACCCATTCATTAGTGCTATAAAATCGCCTTTGAGACCCTGGTCCAATCAGTGCTGCCGCTACAGATTTTACTGAGGAAATAGGCCGAAGATCTACGCCATATTAAGTGACTTTCGGGAGATGGCAACGGTTGTCATGGCACTCCAACGCCTCTATATCCAATATACCTTGATGAAATTTAATTCTATTTTCTAAACTTAGTTTTCAATTTCCCTGATCTCTTCCTCTAAACAATTTTTAATTTAAGAATCGCCCCTGCCAGTGTGGTTACATGGCGATACGATGCAGAACGTGATGATGTTAGCTAGATAAAATTAGATTTAACTTATTTATAATCGTGCAAGCGTGCTTGCTATCATCGAAATCTCAGTGCTCTATTATTGACAGCAGGGCGTTTGTGGAGTATAGGTGTCATAAGCTTAACCAGAATCCTTGTGACGGTAGTGTTCGATTGTGCTACGACATCTTGAAGAGAAGCCTTGTGCTTCCGAACCTTGACGTTAAACACTCTCAAAACTACCATCATCGAATTCATCTGACTGACTATGCGGAGAAGATTGCAAACTAATTTGTAGGAACTGTTATAACACTACTTTACTCTCCATTGATGAGTCTCCTCAATCAGAAAAGTAGACCGATATCGGAATCGTAAAGTCCACAAATACACTGTAAACGTTAACTTTTATTTTCTCTTGTAAGCATTTCTAAATATATGCAAGTGCCATTTGGCTGGACACGCTGATATTGTCCGAATGTTGTTAGAGACGTCCCTAATGTCATCGTCAAATGATGAAACGAAATTAATTTAGCATTCATTCATTTAAGGTCTAAAGCCAGATTTAACGCCTTTTCGTATCCAGAATGCGCATCCGAGACGAGGGAGCCCGGGAATCGAACCGTGCACCTATTGAACCACAGTCGTAACGCTTAACCGTTGCGATAAACGTCTCAGTCTTACATGAACGGTCACGACTTGGAATATTACAGCAAACCCAAATTCATTATGCTCTCTCGCATGGAAATACTGAGGAAAGCAACGAGAAACTACCTCAGAGCCGTACATTTTCTTTTGACAACTGCATCATTTTGAGATCTGTGGAAAATTGCACAACATGGGCTTAGATATCGATTAAGTGCTCATTATCTATGAGACTTAGAGAATTGTATGCCCTTGACCTGTTATCTGAAAGATTTCTTTATGGATGGCCTATATATTACAAAAGACCGATAGGGATATTTTTCTCAGCTTTTCCAGTTCTTTTAGATATCAGGAATATCCTAAAAATATTCTGTGCAGTTCATGGTCCATTCTGTGGACTTCATGGTCCATTCTCGTAATGACCATCTCGTAAGATGCTACAAAGCCCGTGGCAACTTATTTCTCACCCCACCATGAACCGTTTAATGGCGCAATACTAATAGTTTTAAATTTCTGTGGATGATAACGAAAATTACATGAATGAATAAAAAATCTTCATCGTGCTGAACTGAAGCTTAATAAAAACAGATAGCCTACTAGGCCTACTGTTTAATGTTGTTGTTTAATGAACCCGAAGATCAGCCGTGGTGCTGACCCCCTCTATCTTCGTCCTTGGGAGCGCTCCTCCAGGGCTCGCCGCCAGGTATCCAGCAGCTCTGCCGCCTCGCAGGGATTGTTCCATAAGTCTATTGGAGTAAGTGTATATTAACTAAGTGTAAATTAAGTGTATATTATGTATATTAACAGGATTATATAGCCTACTGTTTAATCAACAACAACAGCATGATTGCCATTTAAACTATCGGCCTACTATTTACAATTATATCATATGTTGTTGTGATTAATTATGATCAATAATAATTTACAATTATTATTGATCAAAATAATCTTGTTTATCTGCCAATTACAACAGATTTATCAATGCATTAAGTCAACTACTATTAACTAGGCTATAAAACTGTCTTATATTTTCACACATGATACATGTATACCCGCATGCCAGTTTCCTTTCTTATTGCTTTTTTATAGTTTTGTATTTTATCCACTCCTAGGTAAATCGTAGCTTTGACTTTAGATATACTCGATAATGCTTATTTGATAATCTCTGGATGAGAAAAAAAACATTTTTTCGTCTTTCTTAGAACTTTTAATCAACTAAAAAGGCAATTAATAATATTATTAATTGATCTATAATATAGGTCTAATAGTCAAATTATACTCAGGCCTAACCATTGAAAGTAATGCTGAACATGTTTTGCTATATTTATCGGAAAACACTGCCAAATCTTAGTCATAACAAAGACATGCATTAATTTAACTATAACATGCATCGACTATAACATGATATGTTATAGTCGCATTAGTCATACACATTTTCACATCATATAACCAAAAATAACATTGATTTATTTTATTTATTTATTTATAATAGAACACCAAAAGGGGTTAGATAACCCTTACACTGTGTACACTGCACAGTTACTGCATAACATACAAAGACAAATTGCAACCACTATAAATCAATCAAAACAGCGAATAATAAAATTAACAAAATTAAAAAATGAAGAAACCCGCTATTAAGGCTTATGCTAGTCAAATTAACAAGTTAGGTCTCAAAACCATATCTAATCAGGTATAGTTAAAACAATGAGTCTAACTGAAAACATTACCGTAAGCAATAGCCGGCTTTTGCCTGAGGCCGATTGATCCCAGTTTAACTTTATTATCGTAATTTGCAATCAGTATGAGCAATCTAAATTTCACGTTCTTTAACACGAATGATCAAAAGTATGCTAATAATAAATTAATAAATTAATAATAAATTAATAAATTAATAATTAATAATAAATTAATAGGAGTGGATTATGAAAAAGATACGAGTTAGTCAGTTTTAAAACTGTTTTCACACAATAAATCTACGACAAAATTTTGAACAATTTTCTGTGTATCATCATTTCATGCTCAAGAAGTCATATGTAATATTATATAAATTTCAGATAGCATATTTCGTTGAGTATTTTCATTGTTTACAATGATTTATGTCTCCATTCTTTAGTCTACTAAAATCTCTTCAGTTTATATTCGTTATGTGTGAGGATCTTAGGCCCTCAGCTATGTGTGGTAGACCTATGTCCCTGATGTCGTCGTCGGATTATGAAATGAACGTTGGATTCGCATTAATTGATGATGAGGAGGTCAGATATCTGGGGATTTTCCCCGGGGCAGATTCCCCGAGGTTGTTTTGGGACTGCCATTTTGTTTTCCGATTTATATGCATTTAATTAATAAAATCGATAATTAATTAAGGTTTAGCGTCGATTTCAACGCGATATCAGATATAATGTAGAACCCAACACTGTGGGCGATAGGACGTAGCGTCCCTGACATCATAGTTGGATATTTGGATTAAGTTTGCCTTGTTCTATTGATTGCTATTAATTATCTTAGATATTGTATATTTAGGCCTACGATGTGTTTTATCTAATTTGTTGCTTCTAATTATAATAAAAGGGTTTGCTGCCTTATAAAAAAATTAAGGTAGACCCAATATTAATAAAGTGTTATTAGTGTTTAATAAGACTAAGGATAATTTAACGGCCATTTCCTCCACAACACCCGAAATATAGCTTAACAAGTTTATGCTACGGGCATACAAGATAAAGAGCCTTAACTACACCATACGAACATATGAGGCCAGAGCCAAGGCTTATAACGGAGATGCTATGGGGTTATCAGCTTTGCATAACGAGATAAGCTTAGCAAAAAACGCATCTCTGCGCATGCGCGTCACACTAGGCTCCGGCGCTCCGCCTTAGGACCGCCCATGATGAGCCCCAGGTATAGAACGTTTAACATTCAAACACACGAAAATAACTCTAATTTTCTATATTCAGACCAAATGCGGCGATTTCGTAAAATATGTATATAATAAATTGAGAACATTTTTATTATATGTATATAATAAAAAGTATAGATATAGGTATTAACAACCAGATGTACGAATTCGTTTTTTAAATTTGGTCTGAAGACTCGTGAAAGACATGAATTTGTAACTTTATGTATAGGACTATAATTACCATTGATTTCATTCATTGTTTGGGTGCAATGCTAATCACCACGGGCCTACGATAAATTTTCAAGGCTGAGAAGGTCTATTGAGCGGGATAGACCTCTCTGCCCTCAGCATGGGAGTGTTGAGAACTTGTTGATCAGATAACAAATTGATAAGGTCAGTAAACTTTTTTATCAGGTGACAAAAATTAGTCGATGATTGTCTATTTTAAATTGACAAGTTCTTTGTAAGAATTGACATTGGACGAAAAGATATACAATAACTTATTGACAGATCTATCCGTGACACGTGCGTGTCTGCGACGCGTACGTGCGGGTCTCTGAGCACGTGCGAGTTTGTGACACGTGCGAGTTTGTGACACGTGCGTTGCTGTGACACGTGCGTGTCTGTGACACGTGTGTGGAGCACCATATCTGTCATGTAGACCCTATTGGTCTGGCGAGTGTTAAACATAGAGATTATTGAGAACATAAATAAACAATTTAAGGGGTCATTCGTATGGTAGTAGGACGTTAGGGCCCCTCTATTCATGTCTGTATTTGGACGTTAGAGTCCCTCTATTCATGTAGTAGGTCCCTTCAGCGAGTGGGGAGGGGTGGGGGGGGGGGGGGGGGTGGG
>JAQFZF010001773.1:0-13453 GCA_034695365.1 Enchytraeus norvegicus | reverse complement strand
GAGAAAGAGAGAGAGAGAGACAGAGACAGAGATAGAGAGAGTGAAAGAGACAGACACACAGACTGACACACAGACACACAGACCCACATGCACAGACAAAGACAGTGACAGAGACAAAGGGAGACATTGAAAGGAAAAGGGGCAAGGAGATGGACGCACAGAATAAGAGGTGACAAATGTCGCTAATCTAACGGCAAGATCTCCAGGCCCACTTTTTGTGTCCATCATGATCATTCGACGAACTCTTTTGCCTGCGAAATCTTCTAAAGCAGTCACCTACTAGGCAACGTACTAATTGCTTCAAATTAACCTACCCACAAGGAAAAATGGCCTTGATTGGCCAAGTGATAGGCTTGGTAAAATGATGGGCTTGGTAAATTTAAAAAGTTTACTACCTAATTGACTCGACCGGAAATTGAGGCCTGGACCTAATCCGCATAATTCGACACAAATTTGCCGACGCTCTATGAACAATGGACCAATGAACCAAGGAGACGTAATTGCTATGTATTCACTATAATATTATATTTGAGTCAATTTTAAAATAACCAAAATCAGTGATAAATAGGTCTACATTTTTTTAAAATTTTATATATAATATGAAAAGATTGTAAGAAACATGTGATGTAGACTGGGATCATTGAAGCTTGACTGCACAACCCTTCCTAGTCCTATGAACTTCAAACTTCAGCTCTGCCCCAGTATATGTTGAAACCGCAAAAATTTATTAGCGAAACCGCACTATTTTTTCTTAAACCGTACAATTTAAAAAAAACTGCACAAAATGTCAGCGAAAGCCTTATATTTATTAATAGAACAACCAAATTCTGTTCGGCCAATACACAGGTTTATTCCTGCTACCACTTCTCACTCGTATCGTGATCGATTACGCGCTATGTACGCCGATGACCCTGCCTACCGCAGAGTGACCGATGACCGACTCGAGGTGCACGATGACGTCATCAAGGGGGGGGCGGGGGTCCGCACCGGTGATGACGGATGATGACGGAGGGGGTCAAAAGTTTTCGATAAAGTGATGATGTAATATTTGAATGGATCCTGCGTGTACCGAGATCATAAGTGGAGGCAGAGTAACCCAAGTCAGTGCGCTTGGATCTTGAGGAAGACCTGCTCAATATTTCAGTAAAGTCATTTCTGATTGAAGTCTCCATCTGCTGAATATCTTAAAATGTAGGCCTACATTGTCGAATACCACAGTGTGAAAGATCTATACGAATGTATGCAGTCATGACATAATAAGTACTATGCACTATAGTTGACCAGTTTAAATAGTCCGTGGACACGAGCATTTGAAAAGATATTTAAAACTTTTGACAAAGATGTGATCACGCAGTGTGTGTCAGCTTTATACCGGATATATGACAATGTTGCATATGCATGCTTTGAAAGTGATGTCCTTTATAAACAAACTTAATTTAACAGGCAATATAATGTTGCAAATTCTAAGTAGCAATTTATCCACTGATGATGTAAGTAGGCTAGCACAATTATTTAATACTGGTTTGGCTGATTTTAGCTATAACCATAGAACTATAATACATGTAAGGTTAAACTCTGATCATGTAGGCCCATGAAAAGTATGTTATAAACTGTAAACAATCTCAAATGCTGTCCGATTTAGATTAGCCTGTGGACGTTTTTCTAGTTTCTTTGCACTATGTTGTTTGTTCTGCTATACTTCGATTTGTTTTTTATTAAGTAATTTTTTTTCTTTTCTATGCTCAAGTGGCGAATAAAGATTGATATATATATAGCCCGTCCGATTTTGGATTTGGCTCTGGCTGCCACTGGGATTATCTGCCGGATCTGTCCTTAACAGGCCAGCAGGGGGCCCCCATGGTCTGTATTCAGAACAAACAAAAATGAAAAAAAGGCTAATTTGAAGGGTGGGCAGCCAATTTTGCAAAACAAAATTGAAAAAATCTGTATATTGCCTGGTCAGGGTAAGCCTGGCTTGTGTCTGGACAGGGTAAACCGGGTATGCCCAATCAAAAATACTTTAAAATGCAGGTGTTTCAGAGTGTTACAAAGCTTTCGGGATAGCCTATCCGAAATCCGGTCAGGTTATCCCGAGCGGGCAGTGTAGTGTGGGTCTGTGGACACGTTGCGGACAGGCTATACCGGTACGTACATAACTATATATATATATATATTATACATGTCAGTGTATGTATGTCATTTCATGTTTTATGTATGTATGTCATTTCAATAAAACAGTTCTCTCTCTCACATATTTTGAGCGGAAATATGTTAATGAACTGATTTCGTAAGTTTGTACTTCGATAATTATCCTTTTAGATATTTATAGTTTTAATGTTAGGGTGACAAAATTCTGTGTTCAAATGATGCACAGATGCTATTAGATGGAATTTAGAATATAGGCCTATTATTATTGCGGCCCAAAAATATAGTCTTTGGCGCGGTCGTGTGTAGACATTTAATAAGACAATAACTTTATCCCAAATTAGTATGTACAGCTTCTGCTTCACAGCCTGAAGGAACTTTGAGTGACTGATATAATAACGTCCGTTTTAGGTTTAATGGCTTAACATTCGTTTCCTCATCCAGGGATGATGTCAGGGACGTCAAGGTGTAGGCTCACGGCTTCATTAAGCCGGCTCCAGTGACTGATTGTTCAATTAGACATCCTGAGACTCGAGTGACTGAATCAAACAGTCATCGGGTCAAAAGAGTCAACAGAATGTTTTATGATTGACTTATCAGTCAGCGTCAAGAACACGAGACTGTCTGACCCCTGACCCCGTCAAGTCAGGACGAGTCAGTGCTTCAGAATTAATGACTCCTCAGAAAGAGTGCTCGTAGTTCACCCTACTGTCATCAGCTGTCTTTAAAACTGTTATCTTCTGTGAAGGAATTCTCTGTGCCATAAAAGGGATACAAAATAGTAATTTGAGAATCTATTTCTAATGAATGCATAATTATTTTATAAGGAATATATGACATTGCTTATTTGTAGTTTTTGTGGATTCAAAGCCCAATGAAGACCACGAGTTGTAAGCCTTGGCAAGCTACTGAACTCTCCCTTGCTATAATAGCAAGCAGTCGGTGTACCTTTATCAAGACACGCTCTAACGACTGCGCTAGCTAGCCGAATTTGGAAACGAATCTCGGCTATCTCGCCATCTGATGGGACCAATAGCATACGCTATTATGTAGTTTGATTTCAGATATGTTGTAACTATTGAGTTGGTGTTAAACACTGTTAATTAAATATAAGTACATGTTTAACGCCTGTGTCATCATCTAAGAACGATATATGATATCGTCCATATATATGCAAGTTGAAGCTACTCTGAAATATTTCACATCAGTCTGAAATTATAACAAAAGCAATCCGATCCTGTTTTGGATTCGGGACTTGTCGAAAGCTGCACGTTTTAGTAATAATTATAAATGGAGTATGAATGGAAGTAAAATGGAGGAGATTATAAATGGATAATGACAATGACTAAATATAAAATTTTATGCTATTTTAAAAATGTATTAATGGAATAAAAATTCCTCCAATAATATCGTTAACACGTATAACCTTATACCCATATTAATGGATAATGGACTTGCACTTATTTCGGATCTCGCTGTCTCTTCAGTCTATGTTTGGCAAGTGTGTTCTGGTGGCATAGAACCGCAGTTGCACATTCTGCTTGAGACGTCCATGGCATCGCCTTCGGGTGAGGAGACGGACGTTAAATCCTCATTGTATTGTATTGTATGGTATTGTATATACAATATACATATTATGTGCAGCTCCACCGGACATCAAGTCCAAATCACCGGGATTGCTGATCCGTAAGGCAGGATCAGAGGTGGACATGCACTGCGAGGCTAGTGGGATACCCAGGCCGGTTATGACCTGGATGAAGGACTCGAGGGAGCTGGAGAGCCTCGGGAGGCTCACGGTGGCTCCGAACAAGTTGCGCATAGTTGATCTGAGCGAGGGTGATGCAGGGGAATATGTGTGTTTGTTCAAGAACACTGTGGCTCAGATATCACACACCATCAGATTAGTCATCAAACGTAAGTTCCGTGTTTTACTATTAGCCTTCTTCTGTATGCTGTGTTCATTAATGGCGTAGGCGATCATGGTTCTCCAAAGTTGTCCATCCTTTTTGAGCGCAGTATGTGTATCACTGTTATGTTCTTCATCTCTTCTTCAGGTAATTGAGGGCCTATCCAGTTACATAAGCTATCCATATTTGATTGCGTCCCCAACATCTAGTTCCTTGAATTCTTCCATTGAGTATCTTTCATATCTCTCAGCCTCTCCTGTTTCATGACATGTACCAAAAATTCAAGTTGTCGTCTGCTATGATTTTCATAAATTTCCTTGTGGTGTTCACACTAGTCTATCATACAAATATTTAGCAGTGCTATTTAACTATTTTGTTCTTATAATAAGTTTATTGACTTACTGATACAATTTAAAATTTCCATCTTTGGGTTGCTCGGTCAGATGGTCGGTCCAAGAGAAAAGTACTCATACTATTCAGCTATCAGGCCCATAATGAGCACACCATAGACCAACTCAATAAGCCGGGGTCTCAGTACGACGGCTTCTGCCACACCTGAAATGATGCTTTTGTTCAAAGAAAAATTAATTTATTTAAATGCTTTCCATTGTCATTCTTATTATCTGCGTTAGTCGGCTAGCGCAGTTTTCGAGTGGACTATTCTACAATTTTCCGGACTCAACATCGGATAATTTTACCAGTCAAGAAATCCATGACACGAGCTACTGTTGAAGCACACATATACATTGCTGCATTTCCACTATAACTCATTATCTTATTAAACTGTCAAACATAACATGCTTACAGAATCTATCGAAATTATTTTAAATAAAAACTTAAATTAATTAAAATGTATTTATTGATGTAATTATTTTATTAATTTAATTAATTTTGTGACAAATCTAGTGATGAAATAATATAAAACAATTCAGTGAAGAGTCAACGTTACTTTCTCAAACAACTGCGGATGACAGGGACGTCTCAAGCGGAATATTCCATCACAATCTGTTTACTTAAGTTAAATTAAAAACCATGTACTTTATTTATTATAACAATTATTGCCACGTAGTAATAAATTGACTAATTAACTGATTCAAGATAAGTTGAGTTATAAAATTAGTTATTAATCGAATATTTCATTGCTCATGGATTGATTGATTAATTTAATAAGCAATCAATGACTGATTGATTGATTGATTCTTTATTTATATTTCATGCTAACTCGATCAGGAGACGACTGGGTTTACTCAGGTTTGACTCCTAGCATATCTATTTATTTATCGACTTATTTATTACTGTATAGTGGAGCCACATAACTATTGGGTTCGATCACTCAAGTATGGATATGGGTAGACCGTCTATAGCACTCAGTGCCTTAAACAGACTATATTTGTTCTAGCACTTGGTTAAGAGTGCGCAAGAATATAAAAGTATAATATAAACAATATAATAGAATAAAAAGAGAGTATCAAAGTTTGTTAATCTAATACCAAAGCAATCTTCAGCGATTCATGAAGGAACTTAGAATTAAGTGAAATGAAGTGACAAATATGTTAAAATTGTTCGTTTTCATCATATTTTCGCGCCAGCAACAAAACATAATAGTAGGTTAGTTCTGTTTGAGCATGTAAAAGATTAAAATGTTGGCCAAGGGAGTGAATTAGGCCTATCTGGTAATAAAAAATAAGAACAGGTTACTCTCTAATGAATTGTGATTTCTTTTCAAAAGAATTTCAATCTTTCATCTATCTCGTTATCCGATAAATTCCATTGTGATGTTTTTAATAAATATTTTCCTTGATGGGATTAAGACAAAGCATAGGGTTCAAAGAGCTTTGGAATAAACGGTCTTAAAAGCATAATTATTATACATCTAGGCCGACGACACTCAGGCAAAATGGACAGTCTCATCGGTAATACGCTTGCTCGATAAGCAAGATGTCACGGGTTCGAGTCTCTGCCGGGTCCATCTCTGACAGTATCACTCGATACGGAAGCAGACGTTAAACTTAACTTTACAGCTTTACTGCTATGCTGCTATGGCGATGTCGGGAACATTATTAGAATAAATGAAAATTGATTGATTGGAATAACAGCGTATGCGATTGATTTCGCCAGATGGCGAATTAGGCGCGATTCATTTCAAAAATCTCTTAGCTAGCTGCAGTCGCCAGAGCATGTCTTGGTATATGTACACCAACTGCTGCTATTATCGGAATAGAGAGTAAAGTAGCTTGCTAAGACCAACAACTTAAGGACCTCACCTGGTTTTGGCTCTGTTATTTCACGATTCAGATGCAGCCATTAGAATAAGTAGCCTCTCAATGTTCTAATGATTGATTGATTGATTGATTGATTGATCGATTGATTGATTGATTGATAGAGAACACATACATCATGGGGAATTAATTAATTGCAGTAGATTAACATTAACTGATTGATTTGATAGATTAATTGAATGATTGACAGAGAACGCCTACATCATGGTGCCCCCCAGTAACACGACAACTAGAGAGGGCACGAGGGTGAAGCTGACCTGCGAGGCTGAGGCTTTCCCGGGCAACATCTCCTACCACTGGTCCCGTGGCGGCGTGGACGTGTTCCTGCTCACCAGTCTCATGACCCGGGCCGGGGTGTTTGCTGATGGTGCCTTGATCATCTCGAGCGTGAGGGCAGAGGATACTGGCTGGTACCAGTGTCAGCCATCTAACGGGCTCGGGCAGGCCCCGTCAGCCCAGGCTTTCCTTAATGTTACATGTGAGTGGTGCTATACAATATTATACAATATTATTCCATCAATACAAGATATTACAAGATCTATCTATCCAGTGCTCTGCCACGTGGCAGGTCCAAAGCTAAAATTCATACACACAATCAACTATCTCGCTCTTTAATGAGCCCACCATCGACCAATCGAATAGGTCCGTCTCATCACAAAGGCATTGCCTATTCCGCCCCTAAAATGATGCCTTTGTTCAAAGAAAATATAGGTTTCTGAGGTGGTTTTCTATTTCATTCCTCAGTATCTGCGTTAGTCGGCTCTTACGAACACGTGCAGTTATCGGTTGGACTATTCTCAAATATCCCGGAGCCAACACGGGAATATGTCCTATAATGAGGCAATAATATATTAAAAACTTATTTGACCTCCCCTATTTAAATAGCGAATCAAAGTGTGACACTTGAATAAATATTATATAAAAGTACAATAATCTCATAAAACCACAAGAAGTAGCTAACCTTTTCACCAGTATGCGTTCTAAAATGACGGGATAGTTCATCAGAGCGAGCAAATCTCTTCTCACAGCACGACCAATCACAGCCAAACGGTTTCTCACCTAAACACAAACAACAACAACATCTATCAATATAAAAATTTATAATTTTTGATCGATTAATGTCGAGTATGAATAAATACATGCATTAAACATACTTGTGTATAATCAATATATCTGTTGACATTAACCTATTTAGTATAAACAAATAAATGTGATCGACAATCAAAGGCATTACTGAAATTTAGAATTCCTGAGCTAGTATGTTGTATGATTGAACGAATGTATGTTTGATTGATTAAATGTTTGACTGAACAATTGACTGAATGTTTGATTGATTGATTGAATGATTAACTGAATACTATCACTCGATTAATGGTCGACTGAATTGATTGAATGATTAACTGAATCCTTCAATGATTGATCTAATGATTTACTGAATTGATTGATTGATTGAATGAACCACAGAATGCTTGACTTATCACTATTTTTTACCTGTATGTATTCTCTGATGAACTTTCAGATGAGAATTCTTGAAGTAGGTCTTGTCGCACGTAGGAAATTCACACCTGTAGGACTTCTGACGATCAAGCTTCGCTTTATCTTGAGAATTCTGCCTCAGAAGAGCCAATTCCTTCAAACTATTCGAAGACACCCCACTCCCAGAAGGTGGAGCAGGTGCCAAGACGCGTAATTTTGAAGATTCATGACCAGTTGGTGATGTGGTTCCAGGTTTTTCAACCGCAGATGGATTAGGTACCGTGTAGTTATTAACGACGATAACTTGTATAGTTGGGGTAGAGTTCAACGGAAGAAGCATTCCACTGAGAAGAATTTGCGGTTCAGAAACTAGACCAGCTGGAAAAGAACAAGTTATTGGATTTGGAGTGGAAGACGGAGCATGAGACTCTGTGGAAGCTGGAATATAATTTATTGTAGTATTTGAGGAATTTAAAATATTTCCTGTATTTGGCTGATTGATTAAATTCGGTGAACCTAGGACTGGAGATGATCCCAGATTCATAGATGTGAAGATTGTAGGTGATAATAAAACTGAATTATTTGAATTTTGATTGGCTGTACTATTGCAGATTATTGCAGGTGAGCCACCTATGGGATACTGCAGCGGAGAGTATGAACTCAAACTTCTTAATTCAGCTGGACTCCAATTACAAGACCGCTTAATATCAGATTCTGGACAGCTCATTTGCCGTTTTCGTCCAGCAGCAGTACAATTCCCATTCTCTGGAGTGTTCATGGTGCATTCTATATTTGCAGCATAAGTAGGAGTACCGGTATTTGTAAATCTTACATTTCTCTCCATGTTTAAACCCCCTGAGAATTCAACTGTGGAATTTGTGAAAGTATTTCTTTCCTCCCAGTTCGGTCTATTTGTAGGCTGGATGAATAATTGCTTTTGTTGTTGTTGCAATTTTTGTTTTTGCTGTTGCTGCTGCTGAAAGGTCTCCCCTAACAGAGTAGCTCGGAGTATTTGATTCGTACTCGGTATTCTGGGCAATTCAGACAAATTTACTTGATTTGATATTTGACTCGAGGGTTGAGGAAAGCTGTCTTTAGCTCTAATATTTAAATACCCCTGTGATTCTAACGAACACTGTTGGTATTGAGAGTTTACAGGTCTTTGGGGTGATCTGGGAATAAGCTCTGGGTAGGCAAATAGTGCGTTATCGCTGTATCGACTACAAATTGAACTATTTCGCTCCAGGAAGTTATTCATTGTGTTGTTATTCGTTGTTTCGTCGTTGCATTCGGTTTCATATCGCTTCGAATACTGACTTACACAAGCGGCCATTTGATGTTGACCACGACCGAACTCAACCGGTCTGAGACTGGTATATGTTTTCACCTGCTCACCTGACCCAATACTGACCATAACAGAACTGCTGGACATAGGTTGGGTATCTAACGGTTCTGAGATGACCACTTCTGAAGCACAATGACGAGATATTTTTGCTGGAACAGGAGATTCTTCTGCCGATTTCTCCTGCCGATTTTTTTGGTTTCTCCAACGTTGTATGAAACGGCTAGCTGGTTTAACGGCATGCTCAACTGCGTTCCTGTCTTCTTCTTTATGCATCAACAGCTGTAATATAAAAAATTTAAAGCTATATATATCATGAAACCTAAGAAAAAATGAGAGCGCGCGAGAGAGAGAGAGAGAGAGAGAGAGAGAGAGAGAGAGATAGAGAGAGAGAGATACATATAGGCTATATATATAATTTTTTATCCTATAAAACTCTAAATTTATTATTTCCTTGTGAATTAATAAATCAATTTACAATTTAGTATTAGAATATTTTATAATATTTTCTGCAATTTCACAAAATAATTATAAAAGTTATCATTTGAAGCTAGAATTGGACTATACAGAGAAAAAAGTTGTTAGAGCATGTTTGAAGCATGCATCGCTTTAAATTAGGCTATAATACAATTATATCAATTATTAATTAACATGATAAAACACTTTGTGCACCAATGAATTACACACAATAACAATAGTTCTATATATAAAAAGGCCACACATATACCTGCAGGTCTACTTTTTTAACCACATTTTTTGACACATGGCAATGATGGCATGCCAGGCATGGGCCTATGCTTGTTTACTTTCTTGGTTGCTGGTTTTGTGTTTCGTTAGTTTGTATCACTCCATGATTAATAGTATCTGTTCTATAGCTATTGTAGCTTCCGATTCCTCATCCAGGGAAGATGTCAGGACGTAAAATTTAATAATACACAAAGGGTTAACTAACCGATGCAAGACGTGACTGATGTCCATAATCCATGGAATGATTGCTGCTATCGTCAGAGTGGAAGTCCTCTGATCGAGGTGAAGTTGAACCCAGATCAGACACAGGTGGAGTCAGAGGAAGTCCATCCCAGATCATGGTCCTTGGTGGCTCGCCTGGAAGGTAAGTGAATGTCGAAGAGGGTTTGGTTGGTCGACTGAGTCGGGTTATCTGGGGTTCAAGCATTGAACTCTGTCGACCCTCTGAGTGGGATAGTGTTGATGTGTTCTGACTGATTGATAGAAGCGTTTGTACAGCAACGCATTCAGCACATACTGCATCGTCTCTGTGTGGATCATGTGAACACATAGCCCTTTCTTCTCTCAAGCTCTGCAACACATTAATATACAAATACAATATTATACATACATTTAATAAGTGTGTTTTACAATGGCTTACATAACATAACACACATACATATTACACATACATATTACACATACACACACACACACGCACGCACGCACACACATACACACCCACACATACGTACAGACTGTACACATAGATATTGACCACTGTTTTCTCTTTCAGTACTTGTGACTCGCTAACTTGTTTGAAAGGACTGCAGTTAGTAGAGCTTGTGCGGTTAGAGACGTCTCTAATATCGTCGTCAGATGATGAAACGGACGTTAAACCCATACTGAGTGATATTGATAGAGATAAATTTGATTGAAGATTTTGTATCAGCCTTTGTTTTAATATATTTAACTTAATACACAGCATTCTGAGCTAATATGAAGCAAAAGACAAAAATTACCAAATGAGATCTCCAATTGTGTAATGCCCCATCCATCATAACTGTAGCTTTGCTTTTTATTGTAGGCCTACTATTTATACAATATTATCTTAATAACTATCCTTTTCTTATTCTCCAGATATTTTAGAAACTAATTTTCCAATATCACGTTAATATCCATACAATGATAGACACTCATATAATATAAATTAATATTATAATCTCGTTCTTTTCTCATAAAATGAATTTTAACTTTCACACCTTTCTTTAGCATCAGTAATGCATATTAATGATGCATATCGATGGATCAGATCGTCACCGTATCTCACCGGCTTCATAAACACATACATAACTCATTGTTGTTGTGTGTGCCAGTGGCTGACCAATCAGAGACCCGCATGTACATGTGACCCGCAGGTGCGCCAAGAACTGGGTCACTCTCTCGACCAATCACAGAGCTCTGTGCATGTGATCAGCGACCGTCGACCACGTGCGGCTGTATAGCACGCAGGGATCATGATGAATTCAGCTTTTCCTTACTGTGGCGAAAGATATCTATGTAAAAAAAGGGGTATGAAAAGCTTCAATCATATTATAGTTTTCATAGAATACACAAATTTGACCTTAAGTTAAATAAATCACAACTCGATACCTACAGCATATTCCAGATGCTGGTCAACTTTGTCCAAGGCTTTAACTGTAGTCAATGTGACACCTGCAAGACTGCAAGTGCATGTCGGTCTAAGCCAGAGTCATAAGAATATGCTTTATTGACTACGGCTAGGCTTTCGACAGCGTCGATCGCAGTGAGATGTTTTCCTGATAATGAGTATCACAAATCACAATCAAAGTAAATAAGAGACCTGTATGATAATATATATATTATATTATTCCAAACTGTCTTTGAGCTGGTTATTCATAGACTGGATATTGAAGCGTTAAATCGCTCAGAATCCGCTTTCCACCTACATTAATTACTGAACATGGCTAACTCCTATCCTCTAAATAATTTCGAAATCCGTTAACAACCTAAGAAAAGTTGCTTTTATATCATGTTAAACGCAGTCGACAGTCTCAATTAGCTTTGCACCTTGCATCGAATTCGATAACCGAACGGTTTTAAACAGCTTGATTCCAACAAAATCTTCATCTTCACACATTTTAGTTTTTAAACCGAATAAAATTTAGAAATACAGGGTTGACAACACCTTTCCTTCACCATCTAGCACTTCAAAGAGCTGAACGTAATGTAACTCAAGGCCACATTTGTTTACGCTTCTCTTGGCTTTGTAGGAGGAGCGCTGAATGGGTGTGTCAGATATGTATCTGCACAATTAATTTCCTTCCATAGCATTCTTTTTAATGCAGTTTAGTTGTCCAATTTCCATCAAAATAATTGTATATCCATTCATTCTATTAAAAGCGTAAGTTAAAATTTGTGCAATGTTGAAGTATACTGACTCATTTTTATACATGGCGGTATATTATCTCCGCTGTGCAATTGTTTACATTAATTGTTGCACATATTATAATTTATCGCGCTGAAACTTGACAACAATTGTTGCACAACTTCATTAACTTCATTTATGTAGTAACAGTTCCTTTGGATCCAATTTGACAGCAATTTCTGTTAAATATATATTGTGTCGCCATGTTTTGACAACGTGAACACTGTAGCAGTCGCCATTTTAATGCCGACTATAACTACTGGGTGAAGAATTGATAATTCGAGCCTTGAATACAAGGTCAATGCCGCTTTGGCGGCGGTCTAGATTCTTTACCTTTAACCTCTTGCTGACTATCTATCAGCTGATATGCACGTTTTATTTTATTTACTAGGTCGATTTACCTGCGAACTTTATAAATAAGGAACGATCCTATAAATATTTTCTAAATACATTTTAAGTACGCAGTATTGAAGCCGACTTATCTGAAAATAGTCCAAGTAACGTTTACATGGCCCAATATGTCAGTAAGCTCTTGAAAAGTCGATAACTGATTTTAATAGAGCTGTTTCCACTTTTATTTAAAATAAAATCGACGATTTTCCAGAACTTTATGATCTAATCTATGACCTCTGATTGCAGCACTCTCAGTAAAGTTTTATCTTATACGTGTTGTAAACAAAACGATAATTATAGTAGCCTACGTGTTTCAGAGAAGCCGACTAACATGGGTACTGAGGAGTGAGGAAGGCAATGGGAAACCTCCGCAGAAGTCAGAATCTGTCTGCCCATGCGAACGGTTATATACTAGATGCAGTGTTAAAGGCATAGCCCTTGTTATGGGTCACTTTGTTTGTTGGAGTGCTTATTAGTGACGGCCATAGCGTACTGCATATATTTGAAGTTCGTAACAGGCGACTTAAGCAGATATGGCAGTGGAGAGAATTAGTAGCCGTGTGTGGCATTATAGCTGTGTTAAGACCAATTGGTCTACCAAATTTCAGATTTGCAGATAATGATAAAATTGATTTTAATACGTTAAAAAAGAAGTATAAATAAAAAAAAGCTGTTAAAATTAATCTCTTGTACTCTGGAATGCCATGTCGCTGAAAGTGCCGCGGAAGCATATAGC
>JAQFZF010001772.1:0-13455 GCA_034695365.1 Enchytraeus norvegicus | reverse complement strand
CCCCACCAAAAAAAATGTCATCCGGCCCCCAAATATTTTGATGATTAACAGTGTTGAATGGTTGCTTTAGTTAGGTCTACACACTAAAGTATTACATTTGGCTTCTACTTGGCCCCCAAATTTTAATCCTGGAATTGCCACTGCAATGAATTCTAAACTGAAGCAGATTTACTTAATTGGATGTTAGAAATGTAATATATTTTACTGTATCCAATAATATTTATTTACAATTATTTGCAGGTCAACATAATCTTGGCCTATTTTACAATGGATATGGTGCATGCCAATAATTTGTCTAGTAGGGTATACCTAACAAAAACTGTTTGGCATACTGCAATTTCTTAGACTTTATTTTGAAATTGCTCGTTATAAAATATACAAAACTAAACAGTTTCATTTGTGCAATTCTTGCTATTAATATTGTAGGATTAGCGCTAGGATTGAGGTTAGGATTTGCTTATTTTAACTTGAATGCTAAAGGGCATTCATATTATAACACCACCTCCTCTATACTCTAGTATTCTCCATTTCTCTGCTTTAAACGTGTTATTTGCCATATATAAAACTTACAAGTAACATATATGTTTGTATACTTTTTCAGATAATTCCAGTTTTTAAATCTACAGACTGTTATAGCATGATGACAGGTAATCGCATACATAATTATGTTGGAATATCTCAATATTCTTTGCACGGTAAAATCCTAACCTCAATCCTAGCGCTAATCCTACAATATCCATACTAAGAATTGCACAAGTGAAACTGTTCAGTTTTGTATATTTTATAACGAGCAATTTCAAAATAAAGCCTAAGAAATTGCAGTATGCCGCGTTTTTGTTAGGTATACCCTACTTCCCTACTAGACAAATTGTTGGCATGCAGAATATCCATTGTAAAATAGGCCAAGATTATGTTCGCCTGAAAATAATTTTAAATAAATATTATTGGATATAGTAAAATATATTACATTTCTAACATCCAATTAAGTAAATCTGCTTTAGTTTAGAATCCATTGCAGTGGTGATTCCACGATTAAAATTTGGGGGCCAAGTAGAAGCCAAATTTAATGCTACACTTTAGTGTGTAAACTACACTAAAGCAACCATTCAACACTGTTAATCATCAAAATATTTGGGGGCCGGATGACATTTTTTTTTGTGGGGGGGGGAACTGCCCCATTAGCCACCTTTCCTAGAACCGCCACCGACTTCTTATGTTATCTACAAGAAATAACAAATACAATAAATGAATTGATAACAACAGACAAGTGCAAAAAATGTTTATTCCCTAATTATTAATGGTGTTTTTGTCAATTTTTACAGGACTGCTGCTCAGATGCTTCATTTAATAATTACATTCCAATAAGACAAACTGGTGATATTTCTATTCAAACAAGGGAAAAATTGATATAACACGATTTTGACATTCTGACCCCCCAACCTTTGGCGTCGTTGGGAACCTCAAGACCATTCACAATTTGGCTAAGATTTTTCCACATTTCTTCTAACAAATAGTGACAACTTTCCCGCACTACTCATAACAGATTTTACAACTTTGGTTTTTTCACTTCACCCTACTGTATGTACTGCTTGTTCTGTCCTGTCGTTAAATAAAGAATTCAATTCAATTCAATTCAAATCTGATTATACAATATTTCATAATTTTCCTACAGCAAAAATGTTATATGTAACTTTTATAATACAGAATAAAATTACTACATGGATGATATGTAAATGAAGTTATGAAGTTATAAATTTGGCAACTTTAGACTTAGATCTATAGGCACTATTAGGCAGCAATTTACATAAATTACCGTAATATTTTGATCGCATATTTTTACGTCAGCAGTATCAACTTATTGAACTGCACTCTAACTATACCAGTACTTACTACTTAGTCATTCACCTAATTTGTAACCTAAACACAATCTAAACCAGCACCGGACATTTAAATCAAATAAGCCCGTTCACTAAATACATAAACTTTTCATTTCTTACTATCTGATTCAATTTTATCACTATCCAAAGTAAGCATATCCAGCTTCTTAGCCCACTCCAACAGTTGAACCTGAAAGGAGGAGTTAGAAAGCAGATGTTGACGAGCCTTTAACACTTTGGCGGCAGCTGTCAGAGGTCCGCACTTCTCTTCCTTCATGACGTAAGCCACAGTAAGCGCGCCGCTGCGATTCACTCCCATCTGACAGTGAATCAACGCACATCCCTTCGAATCCTTCGCCTCTTCAATCACACTTTCAGCATCCTCGTAGTGCTGCATTATATCGTAATCTTCCGCGTCGTCGGCGCGAAACCCGACGTAACGTCGAACGTTGCCCTCACGATAGAAATCAAGTCCGGTGTTAATGTCATTAGCGGCACAGTTAATGACGTGGGTTATTCCGAGTTGTTTGATGATGCGATGGTCCGTTGCCTCGCAGTATCCAGCCAGGTAGAGGTGATCGTAGATACGGGTGGCGCCATCGGGGAACGAGAGAGATTTGTTGAGAATGTTGGACAGTTTCCTAGCGTATGGCAGGAGTTCAGGATCGGTGCAGCGAGGACCTGCAACGACAAGTAAAAAAAACATGAATACATCAAGGAATACACATTAATGATATCAATAACAACAATAACACAATTGATTCCTTTTTTACACTGAGTGTAAAGTGTAAACAGCCCTGTGGGTTTTTATAAAAACCATTCATTTAAAAGAACGGAATGAATCGTTGTCCGGCTACTCGAGATAGACTGGATTGAAGAAATGCGAAAGCATACTAAATTAAACCTCTGCAGAGCGATAGACAACTGCTGCCAAATATAAGAGCCTTAAGAGGTCTATAGCTGATCCCGTGCATGCAGCGCAGTCCGTCTACCGATGCCATTAATGAAGTCAGCCGCACTGGGGTTCGTCAGGCCCATGGTCTCCATGGCCACCAAAATAACCTCATATCAACTGGCTAGGTGCCGATGTTTTTCCAGTTTTCTGGCAGATTGCGGTCTCAATTTTAATAATTTGATGTATTCCATTTTCGGGTCTAGAGATCTAACACACCTGGCTTGATTTACTCAAAATGTTGAATTAGGGTTTGTGTTAGGGTAATATTAGGATTCGCATTAGGGTTTGGGTTGGGATGTGGGTTAGATTAAATCCTATCCCACCCCAAACCCTAGCACAAACCCTAAATTCAACATTTTAAGGAAATCGAAAATAAAGGCAGGTGTGTTAGATCACTAGACCCCCATTTTCAATAAAACATCAGTGCAAATATAAATAATCCAGAAAAGCAGATTTAATAGTAGAAAGATTACAAATTAGAATAGCATGGGATTAATTATTTAAAATAAATATACCTTAGGACTACCTGAATTAGTCAATATATGATTTTATTTTGTTTATGGAACGGACTCATTTATGAAAGTCACTTTGAACATATTCTTCGCTTTTCCAACATAATTATATTGACATAAAATTCACGCAATCGTGTGAATCATTACGAATCTAACAATTATTATTTTATTGTTATTTTATGCTATTTTTCACCGTTAGAATTTGATGTGACGAAATGATTGCAGGATGAAATGCACATACCCTCCTTCACATACCAGTACCGAACCCACGACGGCTTAATTACGTTAACTCGAACCCAATTAATAACTGATGACTTACTGATATAATTCATCATGATGAAATATCGATTCTTTCAGGGCAATATTTTTTCTTTATTTACGTTTTTCTTTTTTATTTGTAACAATGTAAACAAATAAACATTCTATGTCTACAACATTGATCTACACCGACTAGGCTCTCGTATTTCAGCATAAATGATTAAACTTTCTACCAATAAATATGAATATTTATATAATTATGTATGCCTTTAATCCAAACCCAATCATTAATTATGCTAGATTTTAAAATGCTTCATAGACAAGAGTGAGTTAATGTTGAGTTTTAAATCAATGACACCATTCATTCTGGAGTCCTATCTGTGTGTGTGTATATATATATATATATATATGAGTAATACTACTAATGAAAGGGCCTTTGATAAAGGCTTTATAAAGAACATTTCACAAATGTGGATTTCTCTTTTAGAGGAGGGGGCTCCCCCCGGGCCCCCCATGCCCCTCCACCGCCAACCCTGCAGTACTCCGGGTTAGACGAAAGATATACCTTCACATCTTCAGTAGCGCGCTGTGATTCATGAAGTCATGCAATCATTGGATTGACATTGACATTATTGTGCCGAAGAAACTTCAGATCTTCAGATCATCTCAACAAAGTGTTCATCTGGATTGACAATGTCTATTTGGAACTGGTATCTGGTGCAGGTGGTCTCCTTAGATTATAGAGCCTGAATTCTCGCACATTCCTCGCAATGCGAGAACTCCGAGTGCGATTCAATGTATTCAGTCACATCTTCAGTAGTCACTGAAAACAAAGATCACAACAATATAGACTATAGTCTATTTATCCCGTGATAAACATTACCACATTATTAAATTATTAAACATCACTAAACATGAAGAATTTAAACAAGAAATCAATAAATTTGCATGTTGGCCACCTGCAAGATCTTCCCGGAACAGCATAGGTTAGTTGACTAGAAGATATTTCCAGATATCCGCGAATAAAATCTAATTATATTATTCGGGGGATGAACAGACTATGTGGACAGTCTGTGGGAACAAAGACTCTCAGAATAGTCAAATTTGAGCTGCTACGTCTGCTCTGCGGTATACTTTATTTTCTTTCCTAATTCCTCAATACGTTTGGACGCGAAACTGACACTAAATTCGGCTTTAGCTTTAGCATTTCACTATATTGAAGTTTGTTCCAGTATATGAATTAAATAATGTAGCACATTTATGCTTACTGGTGTCATTTTGAAAGATGGCGTATCTGCCCCTCTAGAGTGAGAGAGCAAGAGAAAATGAGACAAGCAGCTTGGCATGCACCGTCACCCTTGAAGTTTTGTGGTTAAGACCTGTCATGCTGTCCAGGATGTCATTTATTTTGTTGATACACTCATTTATATTCTCATTCTCGTCTAACATGCGGTACTATTTTAAAGTAGTTCGTATTAGAGAAAGACAGGTCTTCTCAGATTGTAAATTTTATATTTTAAGTTCTTCGCTGGTATGTCTATTCGCACTTATATTTTGATGCAGGTGGGGGTATTTTAAGATTATAGTATCTTAAATTTGAGTTTATTGGCTGGAATATGACGAAATTCTGGATCGGTCCGCAATTAAAACAGAAAGGAAACTATGTGTATTATGTCATGAGTGAATATATACGAAAAAATTCTGAATGGGTCCTCAAATAAGTCTTTACATCCTCAGTGGTCACTGATACAAAGATCACAACAATACAGACTAAAGTCTATTTATTCTGTGGCAGACATTACCACGTTACTAAATTATTAAACACTAGTAGCAAAAGCCATTAACAAAGGCTGATATTTCACACATTTCTATTTTACCTTTATTGGGGGAGGGGGAATCCCCACCCCCCCCCCCCCCGAAAAAAATAGAAAAAATAGAAACTACAGATCTCAATTAAGCTTGATCTCAATAGCTTTATCATAATGTCTATTTGTCACTTTTATTTTGCTGCAGGTGGGAGTCTTTTAAGATGATAGAACTTGATTTTGAGATTCTTTGCAGGAATATGAGAAAATCCTGGGTGCGACCTTAGATAATTCTCAATATCTTCAGTAGTCACTGAAACAAAGATCACAACAATACAGACTACAAGTCTATTTATCCCGTGATTAACATTACCACGTTACTAAATTATTAAACACTAGTAGCAAAAGCCTTTAACAAAGGCTATGTACTGACATTTCACATATTTATTTTTCACCTCTTTTACCTTGGGAGGGGGATCCTCCCCAAGGCAATATACAGCATGCCGTGACTGTGACGGATTAGAAGATTCCTTTATATAAATGATACGTTCTCAGATTGCCTTTGTGCTGATCATCCACAGCTCAGAGCATTGCACGAGTCCCAACCATTCATTCCTCTCGGACTTCGTATAGTACTTTTCAACGACTGGAAGATCAGATCACCGATTCGTCTCGTTAGCTCTTCCTATTGTTGTCAAGCCGGAAGACCAGACGTGGTGCTGACCTCCTTCTATCTCATCGGGGGGAGGGGTAACATCCAGGGCCCGTCGCCAGAACTCCAGCAATTCGGCCGCCTCGCAGGGACTGTTTCATAAATCTATTGGAGTGATTGTTGATGGAATTTAGGTGCATTGAAAGAGGTGCATTAGTGCATCATGTGTTTGGTTAGAAACACCTGAGAACAACAAAGAGCTCTTTCTCTACTCATGGAATGTACCTCATCGCATTGGCGATAGATTACACATCCGTCAACTACATGATATGTATCACCAGAAGTGTGTTCTGGTTTGCAGGTTCTTTCTATTTTGATAGAGATGCCAGAATCTGATGTTCTTTCAGAAATTGCTGCGAGTCGCAGAATTAAGAAATGTTAAATTCATTGATCGAGATTAATCACATATCATCACATATCTTCTATCCTAACATTATACTGCACTCTCACATTTTATTTTCTTCAAAGCTCGTGTCGTTATTGGTCGAATAGGGTCAACCAAAACACCAAAGGTTTGGTTATTTTCAGCTGTCTGAAAAAAATAGCAACTAATCAAGGAAACCAGCATGTGCGTCCTGTCATATGCGATAATATCAGAAAAAACAGTGTTTAATAGCGAGTAATGAAATAGATCTACAGCAAAGAGATTTTATTTTGCACCACCTGTAACTATAGAATCCTTTTTTAATGTCCGTATATATTCACACATGACAGACGCACGTGCTAGTTTCCTTGCTTAGTGCTGTTTTTGGTATTTTTTATTTTTATGCTTTCTCCATGGTTAAACGTATCATTTGCCGTTTAGAGCGCACAATGCAGCAAAGCGCCGATATCCACTAACCTGCCAGACACCTGGGGTTATTTTTCTTGTTGACCTGACCTGGGATTGAACCCAGGTCTGCTTGCTTCGGAGGCCGACGCTCTAACACAATATATTATCACAATATATAATATATTCTAGCTTCACATAGAGCGATGATCCATAGGTAATTTACAATTTTGTATATAATTGTAGAGATATTTCAACAAGAATGTTATTCCAGTATTGTGATGCTCTAACTTCTCTATTTTGGTGCTTATGTAAGCCTATGTTGCATGGATTTAGATAATATATAAATATATTTAGCATATAAAGATATAAACAAAGTAAATAATTATTTGAAGATATCGTTTAATTTTCAAAGCATAGCAACGATATTGGCATAAATTAAACATTTTATATTTTATTTATACAATGCAAAAGAAAAAATTTGAATTTAACGTTAGCTACATCATCCGACGACGGCATCAGGGACCTCTCCAACAGAACAAGCAACACTAACTTGCCCACTCGAACGAAGTTAGCGAGTTACAAGTTCTAAAGAGAACAGGGGTCAAACACGGTGCAAGTACATTTATCGATAGAACCGAATATGATAAAATAAAATAACCTGAAGGAGTAAGAATGAGGTTTAAGTCTACTGTAGAAAGAAGTAACCCTAAAATATGAACGAGAATGAAGTGGTAAAGTGTTTCATGCGGTGCGGTAGTAGCCTACCTATTTAAACCGTGTATTTACGACTTGAAAACTGCGTATTATTGAGTACCGTACCAGATTGCTAAACCGATATTGAATTGTAATTGTTGTATTGGTTAATTTTGAAAGTTGACCTCATAAACGTTATTATATTAGGCATTTAGACATGTAATTCATGATTCTCATAAACGTTATTAAATTGGGCATGTAGGCATGTAATTTATAGTCGTTATTTTATTGCTTTTTATGCGATAAATATATCAATTTTGTTGCAGACCCATTTTATAGCCTTTAAACTTTTTGTTTCAATATTTTTTGTGTTACATTAAAAATTGTGATTATCACAATTTAGCAAAATTGCATTACACTTGCAATTTGCAATCATTGCAGGGGCTGCTAATCCATATAGCAATTGGCGCAACTTGTGCCACCTAGAAAATTGGGGGGGGGGAAGATTTTCAGGCCAAATTTCCGGATTTTTGGGGAGGGAAGTCCGAAATTGGGGGAAAACACCGCTATGGTGGTTATTTTTGAGCCAGTTTATTGGGTCAAATTTGGGGGATGGACGCCCCTGAATTATTGCAGTCGTTGCAGGTATTTTCGACAGCCAGTGTATATATTATATGTTTTTTGTTTGAGTATGAATTGACAATACTTGTATCAAAATGTTGACTTTGCTCATTTAATCTTTATGATTACATAATTACATTATTTCTAATTCAATGAGTTGCTAATTATTCATTCCATTCCATTCCATAAGTCAACCAACAGTATTGAAGTCTGTACAATGTCACAAATCAGGAGCATTAGCTCAAATGATTTATTAACCTGCCTCCTCGTATGATAATATAATGATGGCCGCAGTTTAAGTGGAAAATTTTCTTGCTGATGGCGTGGTGGCGATACTAATTCTGACTGGCACACTTATTGACCACGAGGAAATAGTGAGAGATAATCCTGATTGAAGGTATTCAACTATGCACATGACAATTTAAACTCAAACAAGTTGTTTTTTATAAGCTTGAATAGGTCTATTATGTTGTAGGACTACATACGTAATTGTGTATATCTTGTGCATGCATTTTCAGTACAAACTCTTTCTCACTCCCGCTCTTTATCGTTATCTGTAACTCTCTCTCTCTCGCTCTCTCTTTCTCTCTCTCTCTCTCTCTCTCTCTCTCTTTTGCCCTCTCTTTGAGATATCTGGCAAATTGCCAAAATGATGCATACCTGTTACGGGCAATGTCTCTTCGTAAGTCCATAAAATGCTGACGATGAATCTTTATCATAATGTAGACGTAACATCATTAGAATTATAGGATTTTAATTTCTCGCTATGTATTTGACCTTTTGTATTGAGTATAAAATGAGTAATATGTATCAGTTAACCGTAAGCTTTGTAAACAGATTCGATGGTGCGTGAATAAAATAAGAATAAGTTATGTGTACACACATAAACGTGAATTCGTGATGAGGGAGTACGGGGTCGTTGTTCGTTCTATTTATAAGGTTGCCAAATTTTGATGAAGACAATTCCGGACACAGTCAGCATAACGGCCGAGCGCCGTCAATATTATAATTTAGTCTATTCCTGATTTCTTTCAGTAATTAGGTACTTTACCGGACAGACAATGTATTGTCTGGATAGACCCTATTCCGTTTTCCGGACACACCATGCAATTTCCGGACTGTCCGGACAAATTCCGTACGGTTGGCAACCCTATCTATTTATGAATAACCAATTCAAGTGCAATCACTATGTTTTTTTAACATTTGTTTATTGCTCATAACTCAAACATAGTTCATAAAATATACCAGTAATAGCAGTAGGCCTAATAGTATAATAAAGCAAAAGAGGCAACACAACAGAGCCGAGGCTCTGTGCGGTCATATCAGTGAACAAACGAAAACTATTAACGGATTTGGTAAACCTGGCATTGTGGAGTCATTACACCACAGATCAACAACAATGATAATTATAATTCTGTTACTCGCGGTTGGTTAGATGTTAAGTTAATTTTTGTGGCGTCGTAGGACATTTCGTCGATGACCACAAAATTAAAATATCTCCGCTAATCAAGGTTTTGCTTATCGAGCAAGAGTCTTATCGACTACGCTATCCAACCTGGCCATGTACTAGTTATCTGTCTTAATGCAATGCCAAATGGCAGGTTCGCGGCACACATTCTTACTCAATGTCTGCAATTTGTCTCATCAAGAGCACACCATCGACCAACAGTTGTATCTCCTCACAAAGCTTCCTCACGTAATCAAAGTCATGGCATTATTCAAAGGATAACTAACTTGGCTTACCTGCACCTACTATAAAGCCATTCTGCAAAGAAGAAAAACATGGTTTCTGAGGTGATTTCTCGTTGTCTTCCTCATCATCTGCATTAGTTGACTTTTACGTCAGTTCTCGGTTGTAATAAGTAAAGGTGATGTTCCATATTCGCTACCGATCGTAGCATGGAGCTGATCCGATCCTGACCGATTTCAGCACACAGGTTAAAAAGTAATTAACCTAACGATTAGATCGCGAGCACCACTCTATACTATCCAATTTGATTATTGAATTATATACGCCAGACCTCAGGTTATTGTCGCAATCTTCCGAAGCAATTACCCACTACGTACAAATTTCTTTCAATTTACCGACCTACGAAGCTACGGATGAAATGCTTGGTTGGCCCTTGCACATCCGAGATGTTACTCTGTCTGAGTGACTCGATCGGGAATAGAATCCAAAAGTTTCTGCTCAAAACTATCAACAGATGCGTAATTTAGAAGACGAGAATGTATGAATGACTTCTTGTAATCTAAATTCATGATATTATCACTATTTATCATGCATCATGCAAAGCCTAATATTAAAAGCAAAATCAGTACTTAATAGAAGATATAAATTCACACATAATTGTTAGCACTATATATCAAGCAAATCAAACTATTTAATGCAAAATCACTTTTGACTTGAAATTTAAATTCATACAGAATATTCATCATTATCAAGCAAGTACCAAAACAATGATAGGTCCTATGAGGAGGAGGATTCTTTTAATAAAAACGGATTAAATGCTAATAAGACGTCGGGACGGATATAAGCTTAGAAGTTCTGATGAAAAAACAATGTTACACAAACTTCTATGATGTCAATATTGCTATAAATCACTCAATAAACAAATTACTCTAATATGAGAACAGTCGATAATTATCTTCGTATCTTTATTTATGTCGATAATAATTAATTTGTCTCCGTTTGTATTTAGTAGTGAGTACCCGCCGGGTGCTATGTGGCCGGAAACGTTCAGAATCTGTTGCCGTTAATTAATAACAATTTGTCACCCGTGTTTGAAGACACCGCCTCGAAACTGCATCCGCTTCGAACGTTAGGAGTCAATATTGATGAAGGCAGTGTTTATTATTCATTCCTTAATCTCTTCATTGTTATACCACGAATAAAGGATAATAAGGAACAAAAAACTACAATGTCACTGCACGCAATCAACACAATCAGAAAGAGAGCAATCAAGTGGCAAGAAATGTCCCTTATATTTCTCTATTTACATTTTTTATAGTATTTTATTATGTATCAAGAAAGAGCTCTCACTCTGTCAATTCTTACAGTGTCCGGGCCGGGTGAGTATTATAAGATTTAATAGAGAAGGGGTCCAGTCTCCGGAGTCCAAAATATGTCTGACAAGACATGGTTTCACTATAATGGGCTAATATGAAGGACCTTGAAAGTATATGTCCCCCCGCCCCTCCCTTCAGATCGAGGGGGATACCCCCTAAATAAGCGCCTGACGACTCTGCTCGCTCTTTTGCTATTTCCTTGCTATTCTTATTTATATTTATTTGCTATCAGTTTATTTTAACACATGACGTACGCACATGCTAGTTTCCCTTCTTAGTTGCAGTTTTTGTTTGTTATTATAATTTTTGCTACATGATTAATCGTATATTTGCCTTTTTGATAACGCCTCAATGGCTTCGAGCGCAGGTACACAAATTAACCTCCCATCTTCCATACGCACCCGTGCCCAATGGTGTCATTTAATTAGGCAATTAAATGCACCAATTAAGGAACTTTGATGCAATTATCATAGTTAATTAATCCCGCACGCATGTTGTTCTTCTGACCAAGCAAATGATAAAATTAGAGTCAAGTGCATGAGAATATTGAATTTTAAATCCGTCCCTTAATTTGCTTTTATTTTTTCAGTGGCCGCAGTGCCCTAACCTCATACAAACAATTAATCTGAAGTACTGAAACCGCATAACTCAGCAATCCGAATGATCTTAAGGTCTAGATATCATTTTAATGAAATTGACATAAAACAAAAGATAAGAATTAATTGTACAAAAGGTACTAGTATATGTTTAGTTTCAACAGTCATACCGAGAGTGAAACGCTTGGAAATATTAAATTTTAGACAAAATGGTTTTGGGCGGTTTTCATTCTACTTGCATTGCAACATCAATATATTTGCAAGTAATACAAGTATTATTTATTCGCAGTTTAGTTTAGCCGGTTTTGAACCTGTAACGTTTGTCACGCAGAATTTACAACGGATTTACTCTGGGCGTACCAGAGTAGTCTGAGGTACTCAGACGCTAAGTTTAATCGCAGGTGCCAATAGCCTAATTAATATTATGATCAAGAGGAACTAAAGTATAGAGTACGTAAGAATAACAATGTTTTAATATTAATCATATTTTTCTAGATATTGCTTAATTCAAATTATATATCAATTAAAGATTAATAACCGCTGCCTAAATGTAGATAACCGCATCGGTTGTGGCTTTTGACTTCTAGCCCGCTTGATTCTCTATTAATATCAGCGCTACTGTGGCATTTCACGTAGAGGGGTCATTTTAAGTATTTAAAGTGATGTATTTTATCAGCATAAAAACTGTAAATAGAAAGAAAAGTCAATGTTAATATGGCTTTCGTAGTTTTAATGGAGCGAAATTGTTTTGCTAGACCTCTGTATTCGGCTAATTACTTTCAGACTATCCCAGTAAATCAAATTCTTAATCCACAAATTAGTTAAAAAAATTACAGATCTCTAAAATCAGGTTCCATCGGTTTATTTTGAAACGGTTCTTGTCTGTATCACGGACTGAACAATATATTAAACGACTCTCTCTCTCTCTCCCTCTCTCTCTCTCTCTCTCTCTCTCTCTCTCTCTCTCTCTCTCTCTCTCTCTAATGCACTGCCAAATGGTAGGCCCATGGTACATATTTTGAAACACAGTCTGCTATCACGCTCACTAATGAGTACCCCATTGATTATCAAGTCTTTTTCTTGTTTTATTAGACATCAAAAAGGTTTAGACAACCCTGTGAGAATCACTGTTTATACAATGTACAGGCATACAATAAAAATAAAAGGTTTACAAACAGCAACTCTTGGTGACTTATTGTAATAATTTTGTTCATTGATAATTATTATCAATGAACAAAAATTGTAAATATTTCAATATACGAGTTGATATATAAGTTGATCCCGTAAAAAGGCCATGCCCAGTGGCGTCTATCCCCCCAAATTTTAAGTCACTTTATGGCGTAAAGTCCCCCTTAAAAAAAAAATTTTGTAACCAAAAGTAAAGCGACCCCCTAAAAAAGTCGCTTGCTCGGCGCGTAATATCCTGAATAATGGGTGTAAATTTAGCGAGCGAAGCGAGAAAATTTTTTTTTGGACTCTTCAAACTAAATTTTGTCCCCATTTTCTAGATCTTCCACTGCATAGTTACTACAGTGGAACTGTATATTAATTCTCAGCTGCATTCTCAGTTCTTTATGAGTAAAGGACT
>JAQFZF010001771.1:0-13456 GCA_034695365.1 Enchytraeus norvegicus | reverse complement strand
TTGGAGACGTCCCTGATATCGTCGTCAGATGATGAAACGGACGTTAAACCCTTATTGATTGATTGATTGATTGATTGATTGTTACGGACTTCATGTGTAATTAGCATCAATGATGTAATTACTGACTTGATTCTTACTTCTTGCTATGTTGACCTACTTGATACTCCTTGCAACTCAAATTGCCACATCAATCAATAAATCAATTCAATCAATGGTTATCAGTATAAGGCAATCTTAGCTAAGTATCAATGAGTATAACTTTAATACAATAGGCCTACTGGAAAGAGGAGAGTACGGTACCTCCCAATACTACACAACCGATGTTGAAGTCCCATTTAAATAAGACACTCATAAACCAAACTCAACTTAAAATGACACACATCATGCACACAGCGTTTAAACACAATTAGATTTGTCCACGGATACCCAGCCCAAAACTTGCTGGCTTAATAATTTTAAAAAGTCAGTTTCATTAACAATTGGCAAATTGAAACAAAGTACAAATAGTGAATCAGATTAATTATTCTAGCAACTAACCGTTACCCAGTGCGACCGAGGCATAGTGATTGGTTTGTTGTTGAGGATGATTCAACCCTATTGTGCTACAACTCATAGAGTGTTGCAGTAGTCTAGCCTCTTTATTGAGGCCAAGCTGACTTGAATAAACTGACCTAGCCATTTCCGAAACAGGATCTGCGGTGTTGTTCTGTAGCAAAAATTAGCAATCCGTATATAATAACGATAAATTAAATATAACAGTAAACAAATCAAGAAATATGTAGAGATATAGCTAAAAGAATTAAGTTGTCATGTGACTCATGTAGGCCTACTATCCCAATAAGAAATATATCGGCAATATAATATTCAATATATTAAACACAGATTTAGAAAGAATTGCTTTAGTTTGAATAAAATAACATTAAATTAAAATAGTAAAAGTATCAGGACACAGTGGGCCAACTATAAAATTTCATGATTTGTACCCTGCTAAATAACCAATAGGCCTACTGTCAGTAACTGTGTGTTTGTAATACTGCAAACGTCTTCAAATTTCAATTTAAATATTCCAAATTACCCTAATATGCATTCATTGTCAAGTTTTCCTCAATGTTTAACTTATTATAGTATTCCTTTTACAGGCCTACTAAGAATGTCTACTACAATCTGCAACCCTAACCATTGTTGCTGAGATTACGTGTGGTGGATGGGATGATGCTAGTAGGGATGGACTGATGGAAGAGTTGACTGGGGCAGAGGAAGGCTGTTTGAGGTAGAGCGAGAGGGCCTGCCTGGATTGCATGCAGCACAGCTCTAAAGCAGTCTTGTCCACTGTCTCGCTCACTATCGTGGTGGTGCTCCTCTCTGAGTCAGCTGTTGTGCCATTCGCAGATGAAATGCTCATTTCTCTATCTGTTATAAAAGTAACACATCAATTAATAACACAATCAATCATTGTACCTATCTAGTATCTACTCCATATAACGTTGATAATTAATTTGTTCGAGTACCGGTACTCGTACAAATAAAGTATTAATAAATATATGGGCTACAATAACTTAGTTCACTAACATCCGGCTTCGTTGGTCAATTTAGCCCATGTTCCAAACTAACTAAGCTCATTTAACCCAATGGTTAGCGAAATTAAGTTTCTTTGCATGATTCCTCCAGCTAACTGTTTAGTTATCGTTAACTCGACCAGTTAAGATAGCCCTATGAGGTTAGTTTAAATTTATTATTACGCGCGATCAGGAATCAATCAACAACCGACCGGCGGCGAGTCGGCAAAATAAATCATAGTCTTGCAGTGACAAAACACAAATGCACAATACCAGACAACAAAATACTAAAGATGCCAGCTCTACAAATCCACCACTAAATAGAAACACTAACCAGATATCAAAGACGCCTTTTTTCACAACTAAGAACAAACAAATCACACTTCATTCTATCCTATTTACACCAAATTAACCCTTCCGAACACCCATCTCCACTCTTCTTTCGTAGTTCTTACCAACACACGGTTACAATACACCTATTTCAATGTACACAAATTCACACAACACTCACTACAATAGAATTATGGAGCAATCTCTGCGAGGCGGCGGAGCTATAAGAGACTTGACTGCAGGCTCTGGGTGACTCCTACATCCCCCAATGAATATAGAGGAGGCCAGCACCACATCTGGTCATCTGCGTAGGCAACAACAACAAGAGCGTCACAGCAGGACATCACATCAGATGTGCAATCGCAAAATCCGGTTAGTAAAAAATGACAACTAATGATGTTTTACCTGATGGTATGGCTCCAGGTGGTGACACCTCCGAGCAGTCGTTGGAGTTGTTGGTAGCCGAATTGAGAATGTTCTGGCGAGAGATGAGAGCTTGCAGGCGATGTATGTCTCTCATATCTGGCGAATCACGAGCGAGAGAATGAGGTCGAGGTCGAGTTTGTCGACCAATGGAGGCGTGCAGTGAACCGTCTCTTCTGTGACATACTAGGTACACATAAACGTTCCAGTTATTATCATAAATAATATTTAAATATTATATGGTTGGCCTTTAGACGTGTTGGATCCAGTAAACATAAGAATAGAAGACCCGAAAGCTGCACGTGCTTCGTAGAATCCGACTAACGTAGTCACTGGTTAAGGAGAGGAGAGTAGGAGACCCGTCAGAAAACAGAATAGCCTCAAAGAAAATATGGCATACAAACTTTCCAGGTATATGGACCTGCCGTTGGGCAGGGCACTGAGAGAGAGAAAGAAAGAGAGAGAGAGAGAGAGCGAGAGAGATTTGTCATAGCAGTCATGTTTGGGCTAAATTCCCTCATAGTTCATATATTTCATTTATTTTACACAGCGATTCTCAAATATTGTTGAACTTGAGCATTAAAGCTAGTAATTGAAAACTCAAAGTAAGTAGCCAAGGTAACTCAGAAATTATACACACCTTGATATTGCTGAGACTTCTCGTGCAGTAGTAACTGTAGCTGCTGCTGATCGCTATCAAGTTGTTGCAGCTGCTGATGACTCACATAGTTAGTCGAGCCTGAGCCGTAGCGCCTCCTCCCAGCTGATGACTCATTGGAGGCGGAGCTTGTGCGGACTCTGCCCTGGCGTGCCCGCAACTGTGGGAGGGGCAAGGGTACGATGGGTGGGGCGTCCCGTGGGGTACACATGGCCCAGGAGGAGGAGTGATGTAACTGAGAGGCGTGGTTATCTACTGACGTTGACATTGGTAGGCCACTGAGTGACAGCGTCTCCATATTATGCTCCTCCTTCCCATCTATGACCATTCCATTCAGACTAGGACTGTTATTCATACCCTGTAATACAGTATGTTATTGATATTAGTCAGATTTTCGCTCAGTACCGACATGTGCTGACATCAACGGACTGTTAGCCGAGGGTTCTGATGCATTCATACAGGCTCATAGGCCTATAGGTCATTACACTGATCACCATATTTGTATGTGCATTTTATCCATCGCATATAATGAATTTTCCCGTGGGACCAGGACCAACAAGCGACCTCAATACTTAAAATGCAATTGTTTATCTATTCCAGAAATTGTCGAGACTCCATAAATATTTATGAAGTTAAACTCCTAGTCCAGATCACACGTAAATAAGTATCTTGATTAAACAACATAAGCTAAACAACAACAAAATCCTTTGTGATAACTGGTAATTGGTGACAACATACCTGGATGAGTTTGGCATAGAGCCTGTGTGTGGGGGAGAAAGAGGCGGAGTTGATGACTGAAGATGTGGAGGAGGAGAGGGGAGGGGAGGGGGTGCAGGAGCTCCCCCCACTCCCCCCACTCGTCAGACTGATCTTAGAGGCACTCACTAATGAACGAGCCGGGGAACACGGCGGCGTCTGAAAAACATCAATCAATCGATCAAGCAATCAATTAATCAATCAATCAAACAATCAATATAAGCCCCGATGTATGCGGGCTCTATAGATAAAGTGAGAGCATTCACATAATTTTTCATTCAAAATATGTCTGCTTATCAATTGAGACCTACCAAGCATTACACCAAAGCAAAAAGAGAAATTGCTGATAACAACTAACCTTGCATTCCCACTTGAAGTCAGTTCCATTGATATCTGCTATGACCAGCTCACTGAGCTCAGGAAGCTCGTGAGGGTTTGTGGCAAGGTTGCATAGATTTGTGAGGATCTCCTGAAGGTGCGTGACGTCACTGAGCATAGATATCTCTCCATCCTAGAGTAACGTTACATAATAAATCATTAGAGATTAACGTTGATTCTATTTGTATATGACTGCTGACAGAACTCACCCGTTCTGAATTAGTATTTAAATCTATGACGATCAATTAGTGAACCAAGTTATGATTTATAAGTAAACGTTAGAAATTATTATCTTCCTTCTTCTCATTCCTTCTCCTTATGCATCACACTATGACAACAAAAACTTGCAATGACTCTTAATTCCTCATTTACTCTTAATTTACTCATAATCACATCATTGTATCAGGGACTAACTTAAAGATGGTTTGTGCTTACAATGATAGGATGAAGACAACTGATGAACAGGCAGAATCTGCTCCTCTCTTCCAACATGGCTGCCCTCAAACAATTCTTCTCCAGCCCTTCTAGCAACAGTAGTTTCTCATACACGTCTGCCTGTGCCAAATCTGACTGCTCCGTCAACTCTGGGCGATTTGAAGCTGATCATAAGTAGAAATTAAATTAATCAAGATATCTGTTTACAGACGAAAATATCTAAAATTATAGTCTATACCTATAGAGCTTGGACCTTTAAGGCAAACGCAATTCATAACATTATAATATGATGAAATTTTGGCTATAAGGCTGAGGCCAAAGCCAAGACTTAACATTAGTTAACAACACTGTCTTACACTACGGTAGAATATATGCTATTTATACATGCAGTGTCAACAATGTAAATCAGCCATTTGTGTCAATTTGGATGAGTAAATCTACAAGTTATGATATTAACTGCGCAGTGCGCCTTGCTCTTTCATACTGACGTGAAAAATAATGAATATTTAAAATGTGCCCATGCATAGATTACGACGTAAAATACCTTTCTTCGCTTTCTTCTGCAGCCTTGTGGCTTCTGTTGCAGACTTCTTCAGCTCTTGATGAGCCTTCTTTGATTCTAAAAAAATAAAAATTTAATAGAAACCAGAGTTTCAGTACCAGCTATGCATTATAATTAGTATCAGCTGCGGCCACATAACCCTATGTTAATGTGGCTGTTAACAAAAACATTTATTTCAGCGTGCCCATAAATAAAGAGAAGAATTTCACGATTTTATAAATTCGCTCGCAATAGGCCTAATAATAGAAATTCTTTGCAAAATTCTCCCATGTTGCTTATAACAATGTCGTAGCCTTGAAGCAGGCAAAATCATCACAGTAGTGATGAATTTTATACTTTCTTCCGAATCTGTGTCAGTCGCCTCTTATCAATCAATAAATCAATCAATGAATCGTTTTTATCAAACCCACAGGGCTGTTGACACCTGGGGTAAAAAGAACATCAATCATTAATCAATCAATCAATCATTGAGTATGTTTATAAATAACCATGAAAATTGCACAGTACTAGGTCTACCCCTTATAGGTAGTAGCAGTACAGAGTAGATAGTCATATACCTAATTACCGATAAGCTACAAATATATACAGAAATGAAAAGTTAAATGATAATAAATAACGAATCTCACCTCTATTGTGATCTCGCTCTAACTGCTGGGCCACTCTTTTCCATTCCTCGAGTTTCTCCTGCAGCGGTGCCATCAGTGATTGTGGAAAATATCTTCAACCAACAGAAAAATTAAATTACATTTTATTCTATGTACTAATTGTAAATAGTATTGCTCAGGCATATAGTTTCAAATCCTCTTGTTTTTTTATTACATGATATTTAAAGTTAAAATGTTAATGATAAAATATTATATGATAAAAAGTGAATACAGGTATATTATATATTCATACTCAGAGAAAGTCAGAGAATTTTGTTTATTAATATTTTTAGTCTTAGTAACTGGAAACATCCAATTATACTTCAGAGCGGAGTAAGTTGTAATGAATGAGCAAACGTAGCCGAGTAAATAATAAATAGAAAAATAATTAATAATTAATAAATGTCGTTCTAATACGATCCAACTACTACTATGTAATTACATTGATACATACGATGTGATATTCTTGAGCTTGTTCTCGATACTTCTGTGTCTCAACGACAGACGTGTTAGAGCACAGCCAATCTCTCTCGTGGCACCTATACAATCAATCAATCAATCAATAAGCTAATCAATCAATCAAGCAATCAGTCAATCAATCAACCAATCAATCAGTCAATCAGTTAGACCATGTCTCTCGTGACACAGGTACAATAGTATGCATACACAATGTGACAAGGTTATCATTAAGTTAATCAGTCAATCAATCAATCAATCAATCAGTAAAGAAGTCAATCAGTTACTCAGTCAGTCATTTAATTTATCAATAATCATTCAATAAATCAATCAGTCAGGCAATCAATTAATTAAACAATGAATCAATTAATCAAATTGTCTTCAAACCAGACAATTAATCATGCTTTACCTAATTACTAAGAATGATATCCAAGTAGTGAATTTAGCATTAGCTGTACTTTGACACCTTCAAGTATTGTTCCCAGTGGCGTAGACTTGGTCCACAACTTGGGATCTAACATTTTTGGGGATCCAACATTTTAGTAAAACCCTTTTTTTAATACTTTGTGTCCCCCATGAGGTGACGAAATAAATTGTTTTACTCTCAACCAATGTGACATATAGGTTTCCAAATCGAGGCATAATTTCCGTCTTTGACAGTATCCTCGGATACGGAAGACGTTAAACTTAGCTTTACAGCTTTACATAAAACTAATTATTTAACTAAATAAATCGCTAATTTGGAGGTCAAAATATATACATAACCCACATCTCAAACTTTTTTGGAGCCGACCCCCCGAACCCCCCCCCCCCCCCCAATTCTCGGTCCGTGACTGTTCAACACTATGGATAGCTGAAGGCGGATGCAGAGAAAGTGTAGCCGCAGGTGCAGAGCTGAGACAATGAAAGCAAGCATTCCAAGCAATCAATTTACAACACCGCTGATCATTCTGCTGCAGCTGTCGCCTTCTATAGACCTGCGAATAACCACAGTTCTATTTCAAGCATAGCCGAATCAGATCACATTTATTGGATACATCTCAAATTAAAGATTCAGTAGGCGCAAAGATAAAGCTAAAAGCTTAACTAAAGACTATTCACAGAATCTCGATTCTTCAGACATGTTCTACTTTACAATTTTGTTGCAAGAAGATGTAATCAGATTAATTGAGAGATGTAATCATTGAAAGCATTTACATATCGTCAATATAATACTACCATCAACCATGTGAAATGATCGACCGGCATGTTTGCAGTTACTGTCAACTGTACCAAATCGCTTGGCTCCAACCATCCACTTTACGTCAGTTAAAATGAAATATAGAGGCTTCTTTGTTAGCGATAGCACCGGGTAGCGTGAATGAGACGAGTCGGCTTGTGTTGAATGGTGCGCGTCCGAGTTGTGCGCTAAATACACTCAAACCTAGCCCACCTAGTCGCTGAATGACCATGAATGACCATATCTGACTAGATAGTTCAACACTTGATTGACTAACACTATACTGACTGACACGATATTAACTGACATTGAGCCGGCTGATTCATTGATTGACTGAATGACACGTTAATCTACAGAACAGTTAATTTGTTTAATCACTGATTAGAGTATTATATACTCTAATCCTCTGCATTCTACATATCCTAGCAGGATTCTGAATCCAAACGTTGGAAAGGAACGAGTGACATATGGCTGAGGAAAAGGAGGCTGAAATACTTACAACATTCCAGTAATTGCCGTTTTCTCCCCCGACGATGGTCTCATAAACTTTGCACGTGTTACAGATGCTACGCTACGGTTAAGGGATGATCAGTAGGACACGGCTATAAAACCTCCTGACCCAGAAATGAAGCTGATGCAGATTAGACCGACCGAGGAGTTTAATCAATGCAACAATGCAACAAGAAATTAGATTATTTCTAACCGGTGCGTTACTCATCAGCATGAAGGAATAGAGGCTAGTCTCAGGAGTCCATCGATCCGGTGGTCAGGAAGCAACATATATAAGACATGAAATTGTTAGGAGAAACCACAAAATTTACACGCCAGATGGCGAATTTGGTTGCACTTTGCATATTCAATTCTAAGTCCTGATTTTGAGTTTCTACTCTGTCCCGAGACTCTTAGAACGATTCTAGCGAAATTGCAGACGTTTGCAAGACGGGAAAAGAAAGCAATGCATAACTGTAAAAAAAGTTATTTCCGTGTTAGACGCAGCTTAGACTCAGCATGGTCTAATGTCTTAGAGCTGAACTAGATTGGATGAACAAAATATTGAAGACAAATTTCAGTTTATTTATAAAAAAAATTCTTGTATTTTACATCAAATTTAAAGTCTTCATAGCCGTCTTATGGTTACAACAGTGTACGTAAAGTAAAATTATCTGCATGCAGCCTCTTAATATTCCGTATTTACTTTGCGATATTTATTTTGTCCAATTTAATATCTCTATATTTGAACAATGCCGATGCCCAATAAAGTTTCTATAATTTTATGATCTCATTTTATTTGCTTGAAGATTTCTATATTCTTTGATCGCCTCAAGCGTTCAATATCATTCATTCCTCGTATGTTCAATTCATCTCCATGTTCATAAAATCGTTCAGCACTGAACCTAGGAACCAATAAAGTAGGCTTAGCTGATGAGCCGGTCCCTTCAGCGTCTTCTATCGGCCCCCCAGTGACCCCGGGCGTCTGCCCCTACCGCCCTCTGTGACTCCGGCCACCCACACGAGCGACCTCCACCCGGGCTGTCCCCTCGATCAGGCGACGTGTCTCCCTCAAGGCGGCTGGGGATTAGGAGTCCCTATCTGGGATCAGTCCGGCGACATCCCTCATCAATATATTTGTCCTAGTGAAGTATATAACGGAATTTTTACGTTTGTTTCTATATCTGAAGGTTTTACGACTATTACTTACGATCGAAATCGAAACTGGTTAATGGGGTCCGTTTATTAATTAAGCAAGCATATATAATACAGGGTTTGAAGTCAATATTTGATAGTATTCAAACTTAGGCCTATGATTCAGTAGTAGCCTATTATAGCCTCTGCTACTTTGCCACATTGTCAATTTGAATTGGCTGGAATCTTCATCTTCTCAAAGTCATATGGCAAAATTGAAATAGGTCCATTCTTCTACAATTTAAATTAGGCTTACATAATACGATTTCGAAATCTTTTCTATAAATACTTTAGAAATGCAGATCTCAGTGGATTGCCTAGTGGCAGGTCCTTCACATATAACTGCATAGTTTGTATGCCATATTTTCTTGGAGACAATTTTGTTATCAGAGACGAGCCTCCTTATCCTCACTCAGTGGCTGGGTTAGTCTGTTGCTATGAAATACGTGCGGCTTTCGATTGATATATTCTCAATTTTTCAAGAGCCGCCACGTCAAAATGCAGATATCTAAATGAAATGATCTCAAATTAAAAATTTCACATCAGAAGTAACTACATAAAGTTGAATTTGCTTTAGAGATAGATGTTTTAACCAAATAATTCATCAATTTCATCATGATACATGAAACATAGCATATCTCTGCTCACGATCCTATACGTCTTCATTAGTGATCCATTCTTGATCCAGTTTCTCTTGTAATTCATAGGACTTACATTAAGCTGACGAGAATGAGATGCACATGGGAATTAATCAGAGCACAATCACTTGATTCCAAAAGGCATTTCAGAATTTAATACTAATTACAAGTGATACGTTTGCGAAACGTTTGTTGTTATTATTATACTGTGGCCTTGATGAAGCTGCATGCATCATCAAGGCCAACAGTATCTCACTGACCATCTGAATCCCATTCAAGCAATGCACGTAAGGTCTCATCTTCGCTCAGCGAACAGAGGAGATCTAATTGTCCCCCGTTCCCCATCACTTCAAGGGTTGGTGGGCGTGGCTTCAGAATGTCTGGGCCCAGAATTTGGAACCGTCTGCCATCGTATCTAGGAAACTATGACTTGGCATGTCCTTTCCTTAAATCCAAACGGAGAACTCATCTATTTGCTTAATTCAACGCAGTAGCAACCGCTTCTGAGACATTTGTTAAGATGCGCTATGCAAGAGCCCTGATGTCAAATCGTTCATCTCCATGAAAAATTGGTTAGCGCTTCGGCCAATCTGTGTCCAATTTGCGCAGAAGATTCAGAGTTTAATTTCCGGTCCGGCCGAGTCTGGTCGTACAACGGGCCAATCAAGCTCATCATGTCTCTGTGGGTCGGTCTTTGGCTTTTGAGGTACTTCTGAAGGTTACGAAATTAAACACAGGTACGATTCTATCGTATCTGTGAAGAGTGGCGATCTCACCGTTAGTAAATGACAGTTGTCACCTGTGTGCTGTATCGCTTAGTTAGGATCAACTCCCGTGGTAAAGCTCTGTTCTGAGTATGACAACAACTTTAACTGAATCCTAGAAAATTACTTGTCTCTTTGGGGGCTTTCGCCGCATGCAACATTACATATTATAATATCTATGCATCTAAATTTTAAAATATTTTTTTTATCTTAGCTGTCTATATACGATAAATCGTGATATCTCAAAAATTTAGACCTACATAATTCCTAAAGAAGAAGTCTAGACTCAAGAAAACCCCGGGTGTCTTTCTGACTTCTTTCTGTAAATGCCATGCCTGACTAAGTAAGTAGTTCTGTGAGACGGTGGAAAAACGATTGATGCAGCACAAATACTATATGAAAGGCAGAGAGAGAGAGAGAGAGAGAGAGAGAGAGAGAGAGAGAGAGAGAGAGAGAGAGAGAGAGAGAGAGGCAATATGAAGCAAGACAATAACGTAGTTCTGTACATTATTCGAAAGAAGACCTGTTAGTCTGTAATGTCCGTAAACTAAGTCAGACGAAATGTAAAAGGTCAATTGGTGCATTAGTGATGTTAATAAGGGAGGATAATTAGCGCATGAACAATAAAATACAAATTAAAGTACGTCTCTACGTATGCGTGTTTGTCGGTGTACATCCACTACTACGTGCTTCAATTAATTGCTTCACCTCATTGTTACAGTGTTCAATGTTCAACGTTGGAATTCGATCAATGAACAGAATATCAGAATCTATCTGTCCGTAACTATCTTGGTGTCTATCGATTCTATCTATTTATATCGAAGTATTTCGAGAACTACCTGGATAACATTTTGTTAATCCTGCTAGTGTAGGTTGCTAGTGACGTCCCTGAAGTCGTCGTAGGATGAAGAAAAGGAGATAAAAAATATCGCGTGGGTTGATTGATTTATCAATTTAATGCACTCATTAATTCTCTATTCCATTTTTCCTCTTTCATTGTAACTCTTTCTTCAAATCCCTCTACTCATTTTAACATGGACTAGGACTCATCTCTATTATTTGTGCATCTCGGTCCCAGTTTATTTCTCTCTCTCTCTCTCTCTCTCTCTCTCTCTCTCACACACACGCACACTCTCTTGCAACAATGATCTTTTGTCTCTATTAGCTTGTGTTTCACATTCTCCAGATATCTGAGCGAGATATTCCGGACGTGGCCTCAAACGTTGCCATTCTCAGGATATTGATCCTAGGATCAGCGCGCTATTCCCGTGGCTCGCTTCACATCGCTTTATGCCGTCACTGCAGGGTTTATGATACGTGCATACGTTAACACTGTTAGCGTGTTCTTTAGCTGTCAGCAAGTGTAGCACCTAGTAATGTCCGCAAACTTATACTGAGATATTGATGAAGGCAAGAGAATACCCCCTCCGAAAGTTAATACGATTCACAAATTATTTTAACAAGTAAACGTTTGCTTCTTCAGAAGAATGTTGTTACGTGTTATTCACGGTATGTGGTTTAAAAATGCTGTTATGTTACACTTGAAATGACAATCATATAAGAGAGTGAAAAACAACACAACATAACATAAGTAAGTTAAAGTAACATAGCATTGTGCAAACACAAAGTAAACATACACATAATCGCAGGAACATAATAATTCACAGGAACTTAATCATAATTATTTATTTTAATGCATCATAAATCAACCGACGTCTGCTGGGAAGATATACGGTCCAATATTATCCATCCGAGTGACCGCATTCTATCCGACATTCCGTTCACGTACCGAATGACCCGTCCATTCACTGACCAGACTGACCAGTGACTGACCAGCGACTGACCATTACAAGCAACAAAGGACCCTGAATTCCTGACTCATAGAAGAGTCTCAGTGAGTTAGCTACTGCTCCTATAGCTGCAGCAGCAGTAAAAGAGCTGATCGTGCTATAAGAAAAGTTGACCAAAACTTGATGGTAAAGAATTCAGGATGCTAATAATTATTTTTACTAAAATTGGTATGGAGACTTGACAGGGATCACCGATTTTAAAAACAACTAACCATATAATTATAGTGATCTAGCCAAACTTCCTCTCTCGCCCCATTATTATAGCTAGCATTGAATTTTCTTGAATACACCAGTGGCAACAGCTTCAGTATCATAGCTTGTCTACGTTGGACGGCATACTGCAAATACTACAAAGCACAAAACAAAGAGAAAGAAAGCCCTGCAAACATGTGCGTCTGTCACGTGTGGGAATAAAAATAAGAAGAAAAGTTGGTAACATCGTGAACTCTGCAATACGAAGTCAAGAGTCCCTATCCAGTTGAAATTCATGAGAGGGTAACATTTTTGACGCACAAGTCATCAGCAATGATAATATAAGCAGCTAATAATTTTGATCTAAAATCACATAAGCTCATATATTGGGCCTCACATCCATACTACTCCGATAAAAGTTCCACTAAAAGAGCTTCCTGTGATATGTATTGAAGACAATTTAACCGAGTTTGTGGGCAATGTCACTTGTACATTGGTGACACGCTTTCTACCATAAAGAATCCCAAGTACTAAAGTTTACTACGGACAGAAAATACAAAAGTTTACTAGGGACAGAAAAGTCAAGTTAACAACAACTGGAAAATTATAAGAGATCGACAGTCGGGCATTCCGGATGACTCTTCAATAACTATCTGGCTTGTACCAACAACACACACACATATTCATGGAAGAACAACTACTGCACTGAGATATACATGTTATATTGCATTCACTGTGTCCCATACGCATCTTCTTCTTTAAGTATCCTGCCGGTTTCCAGCGCAGATGGTCATGGCGTTCCACTGTCTGTCTGTCATTTGTTACATGGTGTTTTCTCTGTCTGTCGTGCTTCTGATCATTTCTACTTCTCCTACGTTCATCCATTCACTGAGACTCTTTGTATAGATAATT
>JAQFZF010001770.1:0-13457 GCA_034695365.1 Enchytraeus norvegicus | reverse complement strand
CCTAACGCCCCCCCCCCCACCCTCCATTTCTAGATGTCACTGGGCTATGCATCATATATAGGCCTAGTAGATAATTATTTATCGCATTCAGATTGGCGTTGCCTTCATAGTGCTCAATGTTGTTGTATTTGATGGCAGCACTATTTAGATATACAGCCTGCAAGAGGTAGGGTGCCAATCCAGCGAAGCCTCGATTACTATCACATTTTGTTTGTGATTTTGTATCACATTTGTTCTGCCCTTCTCAGCTGGAACACTTGCTTTCAGTAGTGGCCTGCTTCCAACAGGGAGCAGGCCACAACAGGCAGCATCCCCCATTATATGAAATAGGCCGGGCCGTATTGCAAAATGCAGTCCTGCGAGGTCTTGCATTGGTGGGATTGAGGGAGTGTCCGCGCCATGGCTGAAGCCCTGGATGAGCAACAACAACAACGGTAGCACTCTAATTAATTATGTTGTTGTTGTTTATGTTTCTGTTGGTTCGAACCCAGGTAGAGCGAATAGTGCAGTTAATTGTGGTGATATTAGACTGAGACAAGTGATAATAATTAATTAGGCCTAATAGTGAGGCATCTTTCTCTTTTTTTAACCAACTGGGAGTATATTTCGCAGTCTATTGGGAGAGAACGTTCAGAGAAATACTTAGAACTTAAAAAGTAAATTAAATTAAATTAAATCGTTTTCGGGTTATCTCATAATTGTAACTAAAACTTATGTGTAATGTCTATACTCGATAGGTTTCACTATTTGTTTGTCTGTTCTGTTTAACCTATTTATATTGTTCGTACTCAGCATGTCCACGCAGCTACTTAGTTAGAGCGTGACGGTCATTCGATCGATTTTGTCGCTAAGGTCCGGAGTTTGTTACCCTGGAAGAGTCAATCAGAGAGCAAAACCTTGGTAGGCCTATATGTAATAGTCGAACCAAGCTCTCGATCCCTTCATGGGTTGGTTAATTGTTAGCTATTAGTATGTAGTAGGTGAGTACTTTAGTAGGTAGCGCATTGCACAGTTATGCACACTTGCACAGGTCTGAGGTATGATTGTATTATCTGTGAAGAATTACAGAATTTTGAATCTTATTTTCTGCTACTTTCTAAGGTAACGAGCATGATGTTCAACATTAGTGATTAAACAATAACTATACAAGTACGTATATAATATCTATCTATCTATCAATCCAGTGCTCTGCTACGTGGCAGGTCCAAGGTAAAAATTCATACACACAATCAACTATCTCTCTCTTTAATGAGCACACCACTGACCAACCCAATAAGTCCATCTCTCGCAGAGGCTTTCTTTTTCCACACCTAAAATGATGTCTTTGTTCAAGGAAAACTTAGGTTTCTGAGGTGGTTTTCCATTGTCTTCCTCTGTATCTGCGTTAGTCAGCTCTTACGAAATACGTGCAGTTATCGGTTGGACTATTCTAAAATATCCCGGATCCAACGCGGGAAAATATAGCCATATAGTACAATAAGGTAGTAATAATAAGGACATATTGCTACCTTCGTAGAGTTTGAATCTATGAAGTTTATTGGATATTTACGTAACTTTTAGTTCACTGCACTGTGTTGATTGTGTGTGTACAGAGGAATCAGCTGAGAGTAATTGTGTGATGGCAGATGTTAAACAAGAAGATGAGTCAGACAGTGAGACATCAGATGCTGACAGTTCTGACACAGAGATGACAGATGCTGAAAGAACAACTCAGCAAGGTTTGTATTTGTTTGTATCTCAAATATGCCTTGTGTTATATTTTATTAGTCACATTTCTGCTACAAACTATGATGTATTTGATGTCATGTAGCTATGGAATCTGTGTCTCTTAAATGCGAGTTCAAGGCGCAATTTCTACTCGTGGCCTACTGTCCTGCCAAATATTGGTGAGGACACAACTAACAAGTTGATCCTTTTAACCACAGAATCAGTCGGAGACAAGGCTAGGTTATTCAAATGAATAGTGGTTTTAGTAACTTTGGAGTGTTGCTGCAAGGTGCCAATGAAAAAATATTCAGTTTCTGATGGATTGACAGCTAGGTGATTAGCACAGAACCATGAATAAACAAGGTCAGGGGTTAATGATAGCCTAAATAACGATTCAAAAGACTCGGAGCTCGAGAAAAAATGTATAGTTGAGTATCATCAATGTAGAAATGAAACTGAACGGAAGAATTGGTACATCACTGATTGGAGCATATAATATAATGGTGTGTATAATATAAAGAGGAGAGGGCCAAGAACTGAGCCCTGTGGGGCACCACGAGTAAGAGGAAGACTTTGCGACACGTAATCATCAACATTTACAGATTGAGAACTATTGAAAAGAAGATGCGTAGCAAGAAAAATGCAGAGTCAGAGATACCATAATACAAGTTTTTGTCTATTAAGTAGTTCTATGTGATGATGTGATCAATAGTATCAAAGGCGGCAGATAGGTCGAGCAAAACAAGTGCAGAAACTTGGTAACAATTGATTGCAAGACTGAGATCATTTTTAATTTAAGTAGGGCAGCTTCGATTGACTGAAATTTTCGATAGGCTGAATGAAAGTAAGAAACAGAGGAGAGAGATTCAGTATGTGTACCGAGGCCAGTGTATATTTCATTCTTCAGTATTTTGATATGAAATTAAGATTGGAGATGGGACGATAGCTTGAAAACTCATCTATAGGAAAGGAATGTTTTTTATTAGCGGTAAAACAATGGCTTGTTTGAAAGTATCGGGAAAGACATTTCCAGATAGTGAAAGATTGATGATTTTGTCATTGAAATTACCAGTGCATTCAGGCAAGCTTTCAGTAGCTTTGCAGGGATGACATCAAGCGAGCAATGCTGGTGGCATTGATGATTCAGTATGATTTTGCAAATCTCTTCTGTTGGTAGCGGTATACAATTGAGAAAACAGAGGGGTGTGGACTGTGGATGGTGGAGTGAAATTAATCAGATGACTAAATCTATCAATTATAGAAGGCATAGTAACACACAGGTTTCAATTTTATCATTGAAGAAATTTAGAAACAATGTGGCCAGCGCTGACGGAGAAAAATAATTAGGAAGATATTTGGGAATATTGCGTCCAAGAAGCAAATCAAGAGCACTCTCCACAACATCTCCAACTTTTACACGTATCAATAACCACAATCAATCAAATAACTTGCAGGGCATAGGCCTTATAGCCTAGTGCATCTTGGTGTGAAGAAGAAGTTGAGTCAAACAGTGATATCCATACATCCACAATCCAATCGCACGCCCTTCAACTCCCTGTCCTCTTCTGATGTACCACATGACACATTACATCTATTTTAATTAAAACAAATTAAACAACACTCACACCACATGACCTGTGGTGTGAGTAACTGTGGGTGAAAATCCCTGCGAGGCGGCGGAGCTGCTAGAGACCTGGCGGCGGGCCCTTCCCTCAGTGACGAGGCTGGATGATGTCAGTAATACAGCTGACACGAGCAGCAACAACTCAGACAGTGTGACATCATATGCTGTCAGTTCTGCCACACAACTGACTGATGCTAGGAGATTGGCTGAGCTGGATATGGTTTGCCATATAGATTATTCGTCAGTATCGGCTGAATTTCCACAAAGCATTCTGGTATAAGGTGTAGCTCGATTTAATTTCAACTTAATTATTCTTTGGAACCTTATAAAACAAATATATTTCACAGCAAAATCGAAACTATGTCATGAAGAGTGTCGGCAACTAGAGGGATCAAATTTCTAGATCACAGAAATTGATGGTAGAGCAGGGGTTCTCATAATGCTGCCCGGGGGCAAAATTTTGCCCGCCTGACCATTTACAATTGCCCGCCTTCATGAGGAGAAATTAACCCAAAAACGACAGTTGATTACAGTATTGACAGAATATCATTGACATTAATAGTGGCTGCGAAAGCAGATGCACTTGATAAAGGCAAATGAAACTACAACAATTTCTAATCCAAGTTCTTGACGTTTCTCTTTGTTTAAAATCTGTGAGTGATAATTAGTATTTTATAGAATAACATGACATGAAGTACCTCGGAGGATCTTGTGGCTGGGGTCCACTCACAGCTTTGCGGCCCTGAGGATTGCCATTCGGGAAGGGGCGGCGATCCATCAGGGCCCTTGGGGCTCGGGCCCTCCGAGATATTTAGATTAAAAAATATTTTTGTAGAACTCTACGTTTTATAACTCTATGAGATATTACTGCTTTATTCATCAGGAAGCTCTGTATGAAAAAACCTTAGCTCTAAAGTCCATCATGGATGCGGTAATAAAATATGTCAACAAGATCAGGGCAAGATCATTGAATCACCGAGAATTTAAACAATTTCTTAAGGATGTACAAGCAGACTATGGAGAACTCCCACTGCACTGTGAAGTGAGATGGCTATAGAGGTCAAGTTCTGAGCAGATTCTGGTCTCTGAGGCAAAGTGTGTGTATGTTCCCAGGAGAGATAGGTAAGTTACCATCTGAGAGAGAAAGCCTCGAGAGTGATGCATGGGTGAATGACTTGACATTTTGTGTCGACATTATGCATCATCTGAATGTTTGAATACTAGACTTCAAGGGTGCGATAAATTATTCGTGGATATGTGCCCCACTGTGTTGCTAGCTTTCAAATGAAGTTGCGGTTACTTATCAGGCAACTGGGCTAATGAAAGCTGGACAACTTTATACACTTATAGGCAGTGGTCAAAGTGGTTCGAGTTAGCAGGCGGAATGCTACCTTTAAATACCCAGTCAGAGCAGCTGGAACGCTCTGGATATCAGCTGGAACGTTCGGTAGAGCAGCCGGAACGGCGTTCCGGTACTTTCCGGCTCACTTTGACCACTGCTTAAAGGAGAGAGCACGCGAGAACGTGATAGAGCTCGCTACAGACAAGTACACAGCAAACGTCGAAGCTCTGTTAGCTGCCTTGCAGGCTAGATTTACTGAGCTGGCTTCAGAGCAAAGCAGCATTGATCTCTTCACAAATCCTTTCACTTTTCCAGAGAGTAATATATCCTCATTTCCAGATACTTTACAACTTGAATCATTGACCTGAAATGTAACTCTGCACTTCAGAGTAAATTCTTCTCGCTGTCACCGCATCCAACTGTGGCTGACATAAAAACATTCTGGTGTTTGGTGCCTCGTGACCAATTCAAACAACTCTGTCAATTTGCTGAACGCTATAGAAGTCGCTTTGGCAGTACCGTACCTATCGCTGTGAGCAGTAATTTTCATGGACAGTTTATGACTAATGAGACATGTTAATGATTATTTTATAGATAGCAATACTATAATCATACAAATAGACTAAGAACCGAAAAATTGCTTTTAGTAAATTAGAATTAGATAATTATTAGATAAACGTATCTCAACTATATGATCAGAGAGTAGAGTCTGAGACTAAAAAAGTTAAATTTAGGATTTTAGGCCTAATAATTTTGAACAGGCATTCAATTTGTATAATAAAAGTCTGCTTAAGACGTCCTTAACATCACCCTCGGTCGAGGAACCAGACGTTAAATCTCATTGATTGTGTGCAATTGATTGCTATTCTAATTTGTAGCCTATGTGTTATTTTGTTTATGACAGTACTAAGTACTTTTCTGTTAAAAGAGTTAAACTGGTTTTCCATTTAAATATTGAAATTAAAATTTGTGTCGTAGTGATATTATCTTAAATTTGACCCCCCCCCCTCCCATTATTACATTTTCATTCGTTGATACCTCCCCCTTCCGTTTACTTCTTTTATTTTTGGTAGGCCCACGTATCGTCCTCAGTGTCCCCCTCCCCTGCTCTTCCTTAATATTCTCTCCAATGCCCCCATCAGTACATGGTGGTTCTAGACTGGGGCCAGCGAACCATGCCCCCCCCCCCCAAATTTCCCGTGCCCCCTCAGTTTTTATCGTGGCCCGCAGATTTTTGAACATTGAAAGCATGGTTTCAACTTGCAATATCGCATATATGATAAAGCAGTATAATAACTGCAGTCCAAGGCAATAAACTTGGCCCCCCAGATTTTTTGGGCTGGCGCCACTGTGCCCCTCGACTAAAATTTGACTCAGCCTCTGATGCCCGCGAAGGATGGTCCCAAAAAAAATTGCCCTTTACAAAAAAAGTGTGAGAACCCCTTCGATAGAGTAATTTCTTTCAGCTTATTATTTCCACACGATGACTGCATGTGTTTACAGATTTCTCTTTTAAGTATCTGTTTTTGGTATTTTTGTAGCCTGTCGTTGTACTGGTTAAACATAGCTTCCCGATAAAGAGCATGCAAAATGCTGAAAGTACAGATGCACAATTAGCCACTACCGGTGGCATCTATCCACTCGTCATATAACTGAAATGCAAAAAATGTGTATTGGGTCAATATCAATCAGTCTGTGAGTATTTAACGTCCGGTTCCACACCCATAGACGAGGTCAGGGACGCTCCAGGCATAATATACAATAAGGGTAGTTTTAAACCAGAAGAAACAACCACACATGCATCGATAGCAGAAAGAACAAACGTTGTTATGCCTTGTGCATGTGTCACTTTTTAATTATCTGTTGGCATTAATACAAACTAATTTTTTTGTAAATCGATTTCCAGCTTCATCTTTTTTTCAACTTATATTTACAGATACCAGGTCCAGTGGTGAACATAAGATTCGCATCTCTGCTGCACAGGTTGATGAGAGACCTCACAAATGTCCGCATTGTGATTTCTACTGCTTAAAGAAAGGTCATCTCATCAAGCACCTACGTACCATTCACAATTTCAACAAACCCTACGAGTGCCCAGACTGTGATAGGAAGTTCACTACACAGCAGCATTGCGATAAACACTGGAGTTCTGTTCATTGTGGAGAGAAACCTTTTTCATGTTTTCAGTGCGAGTTTACAGGTTCAACTGAGTACAATCTTAAACGGCATCAACGGACCATTCATGAAGGAGTGAAGCCTCATGCCTGCACCCAGTGTGACTACAAGTGTTCTATAAACAGTCTACTCAAACGACACGTGATGTCTGCACACGAACATCAGAAACCTTATTCCTGTACAGAGTGTAATAAATCTTACATTGACGCTTCAACTCTCAAGCAACACGTTGATGCTGTGCACAGAGAATTGAAACCCCATTCGTGTACAGAATGTAATAGCACATTCTCAAGGAATAGTAATCTTCAGGAACACATTAAAGCTGTTCACCTTAAATTGAGACGTTTTTATTCATGTTCTTTGTGCAGTAAGACTTTCTCTAAAATGGCGTTGGTTAGGCAGCATGAAGCTAACACACACAAGCATAAACCATCTATATAAACAATGCAGTAGAAGCTGCACACAGAGATGTAGTCGTAGCGCTTATATCTCTTTATTCGTAATGAATAAAGGGTAATGATGCATTACAAATAGCACTAAATATTCAAACCTAAACTAACTAAGAGGTGCATCAAACTATATAAGAATAAATACAGTGCATCAAACAACATTACACACACATACATACGCACACACACACACAAACCTTTTTACAGTTACTTATTGTTCAGAAGTTCAATTACATATACAACAAAACATAGTAAATTTGAATGGGCTATGATCCCATTACTGAAGCATTAAATGAATCATATGAGAGCCTTGGCACCGTTGGACGTTTCTTTTACTGCTTATCGGTTTGGCTTTGGTTCTCATAGTGCTCAATGTTGTCATGTATGACTTTGAAATGCTAAAGCCGAAGTTAACGTCAGTTTCATCTCTCGAAAGGGATATCAGTGATGATATCTTTAGCACCCTAATTTCGTTGTTGTTGTTGTGTAAACCATCAATGCAAACAGTGCAGTACAAGCTGCACACAGACTGCTCATATGAGAGCATTGCACGGTTGAATTATTACTGGTACTACACCTCTCACCTCGTCCTCACCCTGTCTTAGGTGGACGCTAAAGTTCCAAAGCTACTTCTCTACGGACTTATAAAGAAGTAGATGTTGAAGTGTATAAGTTTGTTATGTTACGATCACATACAGCAGGAGCCAGTAGCTACATCGGTTAGGTTTCAGACTTGGGATCAGTATGTGCGGGGTTCGAATCCGAGGCTCGCCCGTCTCTGATATCCCTTTCGAGAGATTAAACTGACGTTAACTTCGGCTTTATGCTTTTATACACGTGCGATCACACACAAGTGATCTTAACTGTATCTCATCATCTGATTGAGGCATGTACATCTCAGCATGCAACCATATAACCATGCAACCATGAGTGATGACATCATTCATGATGCAAGTATGAAAGGAATATCTCTAACAGGCATATCTGTTAGAGATATTAGAGATATGCAGTATTTGTTTTTGCTTGCAGCATTTGTTTTGCTTGCAGCATTTGTTTTTGCTTGCAGCATTTGTTTTGCTAGTTCTGTTTGGGTTTACATGCTGGTAGTTCAACTGTTATTAGAGACATCCCTGATGTCGTCGTCAGATAATGAAACGACGTTAAATTCGCATTGATTGATTGATTGGATTTCATGTTGATTGAGATTTAGCAAACTTCATTAGCACTATCTGTTGTCTGCAGATGAAAATGTTAACGCTCCCCATCCCCCTACCGGTATGTAAGTGCATTTGATAAAAGACCCCCCACTACACCTCATACACATGCACACAGTTTTTTTTAAGACCCCCTCTCTCCTCTATGCATTTGTACTAAATGAATGTCCCATAGATGATATTAATAATAAAGGCTTGACGTTCGTTTCCTCCTCCAAGGATGATGTGAAGGACGTCATAATTCCTAGTTATAATGCTTACAAGTTGCAAGTTTTAGTGTTTAGCAGTTAACTAGTTGTATGAACAATAGGCCTACTATTAAGGAAAAGTTGCCATTTAATTGGAACGTCAGTTTTACTAAATACATATTGTTATGAATACATTGTTATAAGCCAATGCCACCTATATCTTTATTTTCTATTTAACATAATAATTTTCTTTAATATCATATCTAACATAAACTTGGAAATAAATCGTAACTATTAATAACATAAATTAATAATAATCAACAGTAACTTTATTAACAGAATTAACATTAATTTCACTGTAATTTGATATACTTAATGATTATGTTTTGGTCTCGGAGTTATCTATGCTGAAATTGAATTTGGTTTTGAACTGTCACTACGGGTTGGATAGGCTGATGATGAAACTCGTTCTAATTAGTTATAAACTTTAGCACTTTCTTATTTTTTGTTATGGATCATTTACTTATTTTATTTTGTTATTAATCCTGTCTTTGTATGAATAAAGGGGTAACCATTTATCTACTTAATAGTAATAATATATTCGTTTATTTCTTGATATCTGCCATAACGCAGAAACCTGAACATAACAAAGCAGACACAAGGATATACATTATACAATGGCAACGCAATACTAAATTAACAGAGTATCTGCTATACTAAACAGTGAATAGAGTTGGATGTCTTATAAAGCATCCGTATCATATATAGTTTTATCCATCAAGGAGCCTTTTTTGACGGAAGCATGTAGCAATGGAGTCTATTTCGAAGTTTTGTCATGATATCCCTTTTCTTTTGGGGAAGTTGGAGATACAATACATGATCTTGGTTGCTGGTGATGGCCCTAAACAAATAAAGAGTTTGCTATCAGCAGCTTCAACCATCTCACTAACGGTGCAAGACCCATCAAAGAAACAGCATCTTGATGCTTTCCTCAGAAAAGCTTCCAAACTATCCCTATCGGAAGCCCCAATGAATCCCCACCAAAACTGGAAGGTATAGGCTAGCTTAGATAAAACAGTGGCTTTAAAGACTGTTACAAAAGGGTCGTCATTGAGACCCATTTCAGTGTACGAAGTGCAAACAGATTCGAAGCACAGCTGCTAAGGACCTCACTTATATGCTCAGTAAAAATAAAAGTGGACTGTAGAGTTACATTATTGACATAAAATTAACATTATTACTATAGTGACATTATTCTGGACCTGAAAAATGATCTCTGTTCTCAAATAGATGCTGGTTTTACTGTAAATGAAATAGGAAGTTGAATGAATAAATGCCAAGACCATCATAGCAACGCATCATTAGCCGATGAGGTAATGGCGCCGAGCGTAAGGGTGTTAACTTCGCTCTGATGTAAGTGGTGGATTTCAAGTGACGCAGGATCAAATCCCACGTCAGTCAGCAAATTACCCCAGCACCCTTGGCACAGGTGTGTAATCGGTGCCGGTAGGTTCGTCATGCATCTGCGCTAGCTGCCATGTACGCTCTTCAAAAGGCAGAGGTACGATGAATCATGGAGAGGTGAAAAAAGAGAAAACAAAATAAAACAGAAACTAAGAAAAGGCAACATTGTAAACAGATGCGTCCTGTCGTCTGTCGAATACACTAATAGTAAAAAAAATTAGATAAATGAGGAATATGAAATGCCATACAAAGGCTTACATTTGCAAGTTTTTGGTGAATCCGGCAACCAACCGAAAGCTGCACGTGTTTCGTAGAAGCCGACTAATGCAGTCACTTTACCAAAGGAGATCCCTCAGAAAGCAAAATTATCTCCAAGAAAATTTGGCATACAAACTCCACATGTTAGAAATAACTTTATAAACCAGCATGATTAAGTTGGTTAACTTAATTATGACTATATTCTTGTGACTGGCTAATTTAATTATGTCTACAACAACTAGCTCGTCTCTGATAAAATCCTTCGATACGGAAACAGACATTATGCTTAGCTTTTCAGTTTTTACTTGATTTTTTATCTATAGGATTTACTAATATTTACTAGTTGAGCTGTACAAATTATATGATTTAACTTTACCCATATGTACAACATATTTGGTCCTGGAAACTTGAGAATATAGACCAAGCGAAAACTGAACGTGGCAGTATCGCAACTAGCGCAACGCAACAATGAAGGACAAGCGATCTGTGCCATGACTACTGTGTACTAGTCAAACACACAGTGTTGGAAAATAACTAAGACCGCAATATGTTTTTGATTTTCAACCCAAGTCATAATGTGTTTCCTTTGCCATTAGGCATGTAATAACAATGGCCTATTTGTAATTTATATTGAAAATGTCATGACAATTGGACCCATGATCACTGAGATAAGGAATTTTGTACTGGGCTCATGAGACTGGTCTTGATTCTCAATATGGACAATACAGCATATAGAGTATGCCTACTGCATTTTCTTCGTAAATTGCTTACTCATGACAACCGCACGGCGCACATGTTTGATACATATTCGTCAGGTGGCGTATCTTTTTACGCCTCTCCACTCCTGATGATCTTACTTTGCGTTTTAGATGGCAAACAATGGCAGCCAGTGCAGACATTCCAATAACCATCCTGACAAAATGTTCTTTTTTATACATTTCTTTGTCAACTGTCCAGGGAATCGATCCTGAGTCACTTGTTTCTGAGCCGAACACTCAGCAGATGTTGCTAACCCCTCCCTGTGTTCTGTCCATATTGGGAATCAAAACCTTACCAGTAGACACGAACAAAATGAAATATCAGTGATTATTTGTCCAATTCTCTTGATATTTTAATATAAATTACAAATAGGCCCATGTTGATGTATGCCAAATATCAAAGGAAACACACTATTACTTTGATTGAAAGTAGAAAACATATTGCCGACTCGTTTTTTCCCAACACAGTGTAGAATGCTGATATTCAGACTAACAGCGAACTTGCACATCGGTTCCTTTATGACTGACTAGGCTACTTGACCATTCTCTGTTAAAAGACCTTCTGAGGCTTTGTGAAGAGTGCACTATATAAGAGTTTGTTACTGATTGACAGAGTGTGAAGAAGAATGAGAAAGTGATCCAGTACCAAGAGAGCTGGCTTGAGACATATTCATTGACTGATCGATCTCTTTATGCACACCATTCACGTGTCTCTCAAGATGTTGTTTACGTGTGAAACTCGTATTACAAACAGAACACGTGTGAGGTCTCTCTTTACGATGAACACCTTTGATGTGTGTCTGAAGAGCACTACGGCGCGAGAACCCAGTCTTACACTCAGTACATCGATGCAGCTTAAGACCCTTGTGCACAGAATTCAGGTGTTCTCTCAGTCTCGTCATATTTGATAACGTTTTACCACATTCTGCGCAGGTGTGTAGTTTCTGCAGATGATTGGCAGCTATCTTATGCTGCTTGAGAAGATCCTTTGATGGACTCGAATAATCGCATTGAACGCACTGAAAGAGAACGACTTTCTTATGTTTAAAACTCTGATGACGTATGAGATGGTGCTTGCTGAAACTTTTGTAATCACACTCGTCACAAGCGAAATATTTCTCTCCACAGTGAACTGCTTTGTAGTGGATGTCAGAACTACGACTCGTTGAGAATTTCTTATCACAAACTGAACAATCATAAGTTTTCTCTTCACTGTGAACTGCTAAGACGTGTTGCTTCAGATGACTTTCTCGGTAGAAACAGACGTTACACTGTGGACACTTGTAAAAGTCCTCCTCTAAATGTGAGCGAGAGGCGTGAGACTTTACATTGTGCCTGTATTTAGAGCTGTAGTCACACCTGTCGCAATTATATATCCTACGTTTAATATCTCCATGTATGTTCTGACAATGCTCAGTCAGGTCGTACTGAAAACGAAACGACTTGTCGCACTGAGTACAACTAAGCCGTTTGTTGTTCACATGTTCACGTTGTATGTGCCACTTTAAGTGGTCAGCTCTGCTGAATGCTTCATCACACTGAGTGCACTTATGCTGTTCATCTGTCGCATGTATATTCTGCATGTGTAGCTTTAAGTAGTCAAATCTCTTGAAGATCTTCATACACAGAGGACATTTGTTGAGCAGCGTAGTGGCATCTGTTGGTTGACTTGAACAATTCAAACCTGGAAATATATCAAACAGCAGAACATGAGAACTAACAAAGAGTCTGCTTTTATAAAGCATACTCTTACATGTATATACATCTCATAAGCACTTTGAACAGCGAAGAGTAGAGTAGCCTATAGCCTAGCCTGCCATATACCAAAACTGATGTGACAAGACATCTGCAATTCCGAAGTTTGAACGACCAAAGGGTCACATACACAGAAGTCATGGCACATACCACTAAGCCCATCACTGCAGAATCAACATTTCTATAAAGAAATACATATATAGATTTTTCAAATCAATTCTTCCTTTATTACACAAACAACAATAAATAACATACAAGCAATACAAACACAAAATGAATTGTGGTATTGCAGAACTAGAAAAAAATTAAGGAACAGACAATACATAAGAGAGAGATCTCTTGGCGCTAATCACATATTAAAATTAAACTATTATTTTAAAAGAAAATCAGTCAGATTAGAGCCTGTATGGCCTATTTCAGATATAAAGAGTTCAAGCAAAAGTGAGGTAACACAAAATACTAAATTAGTAAATAAAGAAAGATTTATATAATAAGTACAATGCAATATAGCAAAACGAAAACA
>JAQFZF010001769.1:0-13462 GCA_034695365.1 Enchytraeus norvegicus | reverse complement strand
GTGACTTACGCTGTCTGAGACGTCCCTGATATCGTCGTCAGATGATGAACCGGACGTTAAACTGTTATTTGATTTGATGTTGATTTTTAATTTATACTAGATGCTTGTTTGAAAAATAATATCATATAGCAAGTCACATAAGAGAACAAAGAAGATTACGAAATTTTTGTTTAAGTGTGACACGGTATATAAAGGCCTTACAAAGTTTCATTTATGTTTTGATCTTAATATTTAGTAATATTTAATGCTTTCACCAATCTACGATATTAGGCATTAATATAGGCCGCTGATCTGCACTGGGCTAAGAAATGCCAAATATAGGTTCATATTGTACTCTGAACCATTATAAATAACCATTTCGAAATACGCTTTTAACCATTAGAGTTTAATCTGCTATTAAATGGTAAGTGTTATTATTATGCAGCCTATAGACAGTACACAGGAGTTCGCACGTTAGAGTTGAATAGAAAACGAGCCATTTATAAGAGCAGAATTTTATCTGGGCAGTTTTAGTGAAGAAAAGTTAAGAAAATGTTAAAGATTCATGCAATATATTAAGAGAATTAAGAGATAAGTTTATTAAGTTTTACACAACATAATATCTGATCTATATCTGATCGGATTGGTTGATTCTAGCGAGAGAGAGAGAGAGAGAGAGAGAGAGAGAGAGAGAGATAGAGAGAGAGAGAGAGATGCTCAGCTTAACGTGCCACTTTTCGTGTCTATATTATGTGACAGTGCAAGTGTAATACTTGGTAGGTGTCAATTACCAATTGAGCCCAGCAGGACAGTTCAACGTAAACTGCTATAGGCATTAGAATACGCTCACAATTCATTCACAATTCTTCATTATGTTCAGGTGTCTCTTCCGATATAAATTATAATCCAATAATATTAATGTGAAATGACTTTGGGAGGAGCGGGGGAACAGATTCCCATCTCACTTACAACACACTGAAAAATAATTCTAATTAGAGGTTGGTCAGCTTTGTCGCCCGATCAGAGATTGTTATAGAGGATTGAATTTAAGCGTCCAAGGCCAGTCATATGTCGCATGCTAAAATGAGGATTTAACGTCCGATTCCTTACCCGAATGCGATGTCAGGGACGTAATATCATTGTAATGATATAATCTTAGACATCTCCTGAGGGTGAAGAAAAGAAGATTAAATAATCATTGTATATAGCATCTTACTCTGTAGTAGTCCGGCCATGTTGATAACCATGGAATATGCCAACAATTGAAAAAAGAGAAAATTAAGTTTCTAGTTTTGCAAGCAATATCTAGTCACTGAAAGTCGTCGTCAGACGATTAACCGGACGTTAAATTGTATTTGATTCTCATCTGGTCTATCGTTAACGCGATTCAAATTATTTGCAAAATTATAATTTAATTCATTTAGAATTCCCCTAAAAGTGGTGTTCAAGTTCCATAGAGTCTGCCTTTGTCACTGACAGCAATGCATTGCGGCATTCATAACCTTTCACCCCTACCGGTGTTATTTATCTACCCCCCCCCACCCCACTTCATACCTTTGGAGACCAATTATACGATTTCATTACAAGCAGTATAACTCGTTAGCAAGAGCGCTAATTTGAGTGTTAATGGACAAATTATATCAGACCAATTTCGCACCTGCACAGATTGATGATAAAGCAGAGTTTAACGTCCGTTTCTTTTCGAAAAGCATCGCAAGCATCAGGGCTGACCTGATACTTGCAATATATATATAATTATTGTAAATTGAAGAACTTACGTGAATTGTGGTTTAATAAAGTCCATTGAATTGAATAGAAAAGGTGCATGCTTATAAGATGAAGAAGCTTATTCATTGTCAAAGGTACGATTAATCATAGAGTGGCAAAGCAACACACAAAAACAACAACTAAGAAAGGAAATAAGTATGTCCATCTGTCATGTGTGAAAATGTAAGGGAAAAAAGTAACTTGTCATAAGCTTACCTTTGCAAGCCTTCTGGTGCGTGATAGGTTTGCTGAAATCTCTATAATATCCCTCGTGACAGTAATGGCAGTGTCTTCCAGCTGTGTGGTGACGGCACTTGACGCACACACCACCGCTAGTCCTGCCAGACAGCAGGTACAGCTCCTTGTTGAAGCGACAACGCTTCGAGTGCATGTTGCAGTTACAAGCTGAAACAATCAGACATAGTCGTAGTATAGACAATATCTTAAATTGCTAAAAAGAGACAACTATTAATATTTATCAGTCGAGCAATAACAACAAGACATAGTTATTAGTCATAGTATAGTCCATATCTTAATGGCTAACTCACACAAACAATTTCAATTATTAGAAGGCACATAATTCTAAAACATTCGTAAGCCCAATTATTAATAATTGTTAAATCTAATCTGATATACATGTAGGCCCTATATGTCTTGTCTATGACTGTATATGTCTTACATGTATATGTCTTACATGTATATGTCTTATTATGCAATTATCACAAGACATGCTTGTTACTTGTTTTCCAACATTAAATTAATCACTTTAATGTTAAACGAACAATGACCGTACAAAGCTGATGTGAAAGTTGGATCAAATCAATTTCTAAGCTGACACGCAATGTAACCATCAAATAGCTTTTATATCGGCTTAACGTCTGGTTCATCATCTGACGACGATATCAGGGACATATGCATAACCAAACTTTACTAAAAAAACTATTCTCAATTTAAACTTTAAAACTACATTACGGTACTTCATTAATCAAACAGAACGGTATTAGTTTAAATATTTACAACGAAAATCAAATTATGCATGCCGCATGCGTAACGCTCAAATATCGCTCACTCCTATATATGCTAACTTTCTACTCACCACAAATTGATTAAAAAAAAGACAAGTAACAATATTTATTAGTCCCGCAATAAGGATTTAACGCTAACAACATGGGTAGAGTGTTCGTCTTAACAGGAAGTGATCTAGGTGCGAATGACTGGTCAGTCTACAAATGAATAACCCAGGTTGTCTGGAGGGTTAATCATGTGCCTGTGCTGGCTACAAAAACAGCAAATAATAACTTGCACGTGCGTTCTGTCGTGTGTGAAAATAAACGAATAGAAAAAAAGAACAACAGAATCAATTAGCTTAACTAATTAACTTAACACTCCGCGTACAACTTAAGTTGTACGCGGAGTGAGCCTAGTACGGCATTGCTAACAGGTGTCGAATGATGCCAGTCCAGTCTACATGTAGACCGATACATACATGTCAGTTAACTAGCTCTTGAATTATGCTTTCAAAATGTAATTCCTTAAATTTAATTATATTAATATTCAAATACACAATGAAGTTTTTAATTCAATATGGTTATGCAGCATTTCTAAGGATTGTTGAAAGGAAAACCTCCCCAGAAACAGAAATTATTATTGACAGTGTCTAGCAAAGTAGATTTACTCGTATATTAGTTAAGTAAAATGATTCTGCATTTATCATTGATTAAATACTTAAAACAACAATAACTACAAAGTGCCACAATCGCTCATGACAGAATCGAGAACTATACAACCAATCCGAGATATGTAGATAACAGACATTCTCTTACGCGTTACAAAAGTACCCGTTGGATAGCGTAGTAGGTAACACGCGTGTTCGATAAGCAGGATGTCACTGGTTCGAGACCCAACCGGTTCAGTCTAAGAGAGTATCGTTAGATACGGAAACAGACGTTAAACTTATCTTCTACAGCGTTACAACGTTGCAAATGATAAAACAAGAAAATCGGTAAAAGAAAAAAGTTACATTCTGATTCAGACAGCAGTACTTACGTATGCATTCGTTAGCCTGCTGTTCGGTAGCTCTAGCCCACGGGCGATCATAATGAAATGGCTTACACCGCTCACAGTCCACCCCTGCTGTGCTATGCTTACAATCACAGGACAGCTTTCCCTCTCTATCAGACACACATCTACTAGCATGCCCATTACACTTACACCTCCCGCCAACAGCGAAATCACTCAGAGCGTAGTAGATATTATCATCCTTCCATCTGTTGGAGGCATCATTCGGAGACATGACGTCATCACCGGGAGCCAGTCTATTGAACACCACTCTGATATCCGTGGCGGTGACCCAATCCTGTAGGACAGGACTCGTGTCAAAGTCCGGTGAGGATGGGCGTCCTTCAAGAACGACGAAAGCTATTCTGGACCCCGGACCTCCGGGAATAGCGTCGTCCATGCTGTATGCATCAGTGCACAGAGGTTCCTGCTCGTTGGCCTTACTCGCCACACCTCGAGATGACCTACCGTAGATCTGTCTACACTCACTGGAGTAGAATTGATAGGGTATCCAAGTCTTACCGTGATCAACACTTTTATATACAGCCATAGAATCCGGACGTGTGGAGCAGAACTGAAGGCTAACGTATGTAACTTCAAACTTCTTGCCCAGATGGAGGGTTAAGGTTACATTATCAGGGTGACGGAGGTTTGGTTCGGACAACCAGCACGTGATGTTGTTTGGGTTGTTGAGATCTGTGAGGTAAGAGGCACGATGACGTCTTCTAGGGTCTGCATCGTCGCAGACCCCACAGGTTTTTCCAGAGGCAGAGGGGGATCTCCGCCCAGCATTCCATCTGGATAGGTCCTGATCTGAACCCCACATCCACGGCATGCAGTAACTACTGGGGGGACTGCCGCAGGTCGATGAGGCGATAGGGGTGCGGCCGAAAGCGGCGTTAACAAAATCAGCGGTACACCGACGTGGTTTACCATCAGAATCTGAGCAAGGATCGAGGGATTCTGGTAAAGAAGATGAGAATCGATCCATGAACGAAGAAGGAAATGCCGGGGAGGCGACCACAGTGTTTATTGAACGATGAAGATCAGATTGGATATTTACACCAAGAAGAATAAATAAGAGGAACGATATTCGGCAAGGCACTGTTGAAGCAGACATTGTGGTGTGCGATGCCTTTCCGCTGTTCTTAGATGTTATGAATCTCAAACTATTTGTCATATTTACAACTTTGTTTCACATAAACCTTCTTCCATAGAAATCTGTAATTACTAGTTGATTGATTGCTTGACTAAACATGAATTTATTTATCTATTCCAAATGTTTCTTCCCTTCGTTGAAAATTGACATAATTATTTGTCTTTTTAATAATATCCAAAATGCTGATTATTTGAATATAATATCCTTATAGAGTATAATAGAGTTCATAACTAAAATACTTTCTATGTGCGCATGCATGTGTTCTATTTGGTATAACAAGTTAATAAGAAATATACCACAATTACATATTATGTTAAACATCAAAAATTAACTGAAAATGATGTAGACATGTTAAATATTTGACATTACATTGAGCAAACAGTCACAGAGTGTGAATGCAAATATAATGCACATAACCGAATCAGACAATAGTCCGGAAATGTGTTCGGATTAGTGCTAATAGGTCATATTATTTACATCAGAGACTTATAATCGGCGTCATGTTTGACCATCTTTAAGTTAAGTTACGTATATGTAAATAATCATCCTTGCTTAGTTTGCTGTTAGTGATAGAGCCATGGCACAAATTCATGCACACAATGTTACCCGACTCGATCTTAAATTTATGAGACACGTGAATTTAGGACCCTAATCACTAACATAAATCTAGTCATCAACACAGTGGCTGCATCTAAAGAAAAATAATTCCATTACCATAAATTGAATAACACAGCTATTAGATGATTTTTCGTAGTCGCTCTCAGCAAATACATGTATTTAGGTAGTTAGTAGCTAGGTAGTTTAATTAACTAAAGTTTAGTTTTAAAATTTAGTTTTATTTTCATTGTTGGATTATAAACCGTAAAACCTACAGGGTTGTCTGACCATTTTTGAATCTAATAACAAAATAAAAAATAAATAAAAATAAAGTTTAATACAGTCTACCTAATTCCTTAACTTACTCTATTAATTACCTTCTATGCAATCGTATGCGGTCGGGGAAAAATACTTGTCCAAAAGTTCTCGGCGACGCGGTACCGTAACAAATGGAGAAACCTTCCATATGTTACTAGAATCCGCAGTATAATGTCAGAGATGGGCCCGGCTGGGACTCGAACCCACAGTTTGCTAAATCTCAGGGAAGTGTGCTACCGATTGGGCCATGCAACCAGGCCCAACATTATAACTTATCGGTCTATAGACTATATATAGTTATAATGGAAAGAGATGGAAAGTTTTTCGAGAGCTCTATGCTTCACTAGAATTTAAGGAAATCTGCAAATTCTATGAAGTACAATACAAAAATTACCAGTAAAATTAATGCTGAAATTAAATTAATTATTTAAATTAGGCCTAATACCGTAAAATCTGTTACATTGATTTTCTTTTCGCTCTAGTTGGCTGAAGTAAGAAGTCTGTAAAGTTAAGTTGAACGTCGGTTTTCGTACCACAAAGATACTGTCAGAGACGAATCCGGCTGGGAATTGAACCCGTATCTTCCTGTTTCTCATTCAAATGTGGTACCGATTCGACCATCTAATTGGAACATTCGCAGCGCTGCTTTACATTTTTTTGTGTAAATCAGAGCCAATTGCTGCAACAGTTATTGTTTAATGTCGTCACTAATCAGCAACAATTCAAATCTCTACGAATAACTTTCAGTCAAATGATTGAATCCAAATAAATCGATTAACTTTGTAACGCTTAGAACTGTTACATCACTACTGCTACAACTGTTGCTAATGTTAAGCTGTTATATCCACTACAACTGTTGCTAATGTTAAGCTGTTATATCACTACTGCTACAACTGTGGCTAATGTTAAGCTGTTATATCACAACTGCTACAACTGTTGCTAATGTTAAGCTGTTATATCACAACTGCTACAACTGTTGCTAATGTTAAGCTGTTATATTATTATTGCTAACTTTATTAAGATACTTCTTAAGCGAAAAAATACGATAATTACGTTTGCTGAGCAAATTCTTATCTATAAGCTTTATAATTTCTATATTATTGTTGTTATTAAGCATTCGTTTTTTACTCTATCGTTAATTACTGTTAACGAAATCACATTTTCTTATCTGATGAAATAGAAACTTACGCTAAAACTCAAAGCCAGGTGTCTATAATTGTTAAAAACTTCTTAAATCTCAGGACCAATAGCAGCTCAGGAGAGACCGAATTCCCGTTTTCCATTGGCCGGTGTTACTGTCGGATTACGAAGGCCTATCCTACCCGTTGAATCGTTAAAATTATGCCAACGTCGGTATCGTTGCCCAAAAACTAAATCAGAGATGGGCTCAAGCGCGGATTTAAGAGGGGTAGCCATCCGATCCCTCCCCTCGACCTGAGGCGGTATGAGGGAACCGGGGCGTCGATTTGAAAATTATTAATATTTTACCAATTATAATACGAATTTTGGACTACTGTCCTCCACGGTCGACTCAATTTAAGTTGGCCCCCTCTCGATAAGAAATGTCTGACAATTGTTTAAATTCCCACAACAAATTCTTAGATCCGCCATCGCAGCCATTATTAAAATCCAATTTCCTTGAAGGGCTACTTATTTACATATTTTCCGTAACAAAGAGTTTGTGCTTCGATTTGTTGTAAGAGTAAAGGAGAGTAAAGCAGCTTGTTGATGGCTGCAACTCGTTGATGGGACGCTAATTCGGGCTGCCAAACTCCAAACTTATATGAGCTTTGGAATTCGACTTGAATCTGATTTTGTTAAACCGATTTTGCTGACCGCATGCAACATTTCACACAACACAGGAAGTAGTTAAACAGTTGTTGTACTAATGATCTCACAGAAATGAAGACAAATTGCTGCAGTAGGCTCAACATTCTTTCCACATACAAACTCATATATTCCAACCAAACTAGATATAGAAACAGAATTGTGAGAACTGTGAATAGGACAAAATTCTAAAAATTGTATGCACGCTCATTACAAACAATTTCTGGGAAATTTTTGGATGAACGTTTTTGTGTGGGACTGAGATTTTATAATAATTAGCTGCCAATTATAATACCCTTTCAGTCTATTGGTACCGATGGACCGGGTCCGATTCCTGGCCGAGGTAATCAGAGATTAAAATATCAGATGTGCAAAGGGCCAACCTAGTCCTCTATCGCTTTGCGATTAGGTGCATTAGAAAAATAGTGTGTTGTGGTTGACCATGTAGAAAATCGCATTTAAGTACAAATATTGATAAAGAGCCTATCGTATTTCCTAAATGTGGCGGTCCTACCGTCGGATTGTCGACTGTTGTCACCCCCTGATGTAGACCTTCTTTGGGATCTGCTCACATCTATACGCTATAATATTCTGAACAGGATATAATTACTTGGCTTAATCAATGTTATATTATATACAATATATTCTTCTTTTTCTTTCAGGTGTCCTGCCGGTTCCCAGCTTTGACGGTCATGGTTTTTCAAATATCTGTCTCCAGCAAATCTAATCATTTCTACTTCTTCAACGTTCATCCATTCACCGAGACTCCTTGTATAGTTAATTCAACTAATTCTTTGTCTTCCTTTGCAACGCTTTCCTTCGAATTTTCCGCTTATGATTATGCTTTCTAATTCTTTATTCCTCATAACATGACCAAAAAAGCTCATGCTTCTTCATTTGTAATGCGTCTTGTGTAAGAGATGCGCAATACTATATATAATGGGGTTTAACATCCGTTTCCTCATACTATGACGATGACGGGGAAGTCTTCAACAGCATAAGCAATAATATCTGGCTGCGGATATATAGAAGATTCCCTTACAAAGATTTCGGCATTTCATCGCTAATCCACATCTTGTACCGCTTATCTGTCGTGGTTTCGGAGTGTTCGATGTTGTCATGGACGAGCGTGGCACTGTAATTGGGAGGCGTGGTAGCTCTATCTAACGAAATATTTTATAGTTAGACGACGACGACAGATTAATGAACCGAAAAATCTCAGTTTACTAATTTATAAAATGCTGCACAAAGCTCAAATATTCTATTATAGTGTTGTCAAGCAGAAACCTTTTTCGCACAATGCAATAGCAAGTGTATTTAGAAGTTAATGTTTTAATCGTAATTGTTATTTATTCAGTTTGATGTTGCATTAATCAATTACTAATTATATAATTAAGCACTTAAATTATCCGTCCACCTGCATGGCGATGTGCCAATTTGAAACCACCTCAACAGCGTCATGAAGTTGACAAGGGATTACCGTCTGGCGTTGTCTATGCTACAAAATAGCAAAACATCAAATTGGCAGAAATTAAATTTAGATTTAGTATCATGGCTCTTTATAAAAACATAATAACAGAATTAGTTGTTTGTAAATTGTAACAATTTGTCAATAGCATAATTGTTAGTTGGTTGCACTTGGAAGTAAGAATTGCAAGCATTTAAAAATAGTAATTATTATGCCTACAATTATTGTTACATCAGTTTTACGTGTAACCTGCATAATTGGGCTTTCACATAATGGAGTATATAGAAACTGCAGAAATATTAAAAGATACAAATATGAGAAATGGCAATTTTATATAATTATAATAAGTTCTTATGGAGCTTTTGTAGATGGATGGTAACTTAGCTACCTGAAATGAAGTCAATAATGCCAGTGGCGATAGTCTAGTGTTAGAGTGGTGCGCTGCGGTGCGTGTGATTGAATAATCATGGGTTCAAATCCTGTGGCTTGTCTATAAGTTAAAGCAGTAGACAGCTACGTATAATGTTTGTTTTCGTATCACATGGAAACATGGAAACCAACATCAGAGACTGACCATAGGCGGAGACTTAATCCAGATTTTAGAGGGTCCAAATTTTTTTTTGGGTCCAATGTTTTTAATTCCCCTACCTATTTTTTAAATATTACCATATTACCAATGAAGGGACACAACAAACTTGTAATTCACTCAACAATTAGACATTAAAGTCTACTAGAACTCATTTTCTAGCTATATCTGACCCCCCTTGACCCCCCCCCCCCTCCCCAAGTCTCCGCCTATGAGACGGACCCGCTGTGACCTGAACCCAATCTTTGTTAAATTCGGGTGGGTATATCGCTATTGAACAATATTTTACTGGTAGCTTTTTAATTTATACATTCCAATACATTTTACGTACCATCCCTTCTACATTTGTCAATGAACACATAGAACTCGGGAATGTACTGGCGAAAGAAGTCCACAGCTCCTGCCTTGCATTTCTTGTTCCGACCAACAAAGTTAACTACGCAGTTAGTAAATGAGCTCCAACTGCAAGCAAGCATTTTATACTACATAAATTAGAAATTAGAAATTTACACAGAGAGAGTGATACTATGCAAGGATTCTGACTGTGTGAGGGGCAGCTTCATCGCCAACCTCGATCTGCTTCATGTCCCGTGTTGGTTCCGGGAAACTTGAGAATTTTAAACAACCGAGAACTGCACGTGTCGTAATAGACGACTAACGCAGATGCCGCAGTGAAGGACTGAGTGGTCTGCGCCTGGACTTCTGTGTGCTCGAGCCTTTGGTCACCCAAATTTCAGTATAGCAGGGATCTTGCCACATCGGTTGTGGCATAAGGCAGGAGACTAATCTACCTTTCATTTCTCAAGTGCGCCTCTGAGAATCAAATTAAGAGTGCGCTATATTAAAGCTTCTAATTGATTGATTGATTGATTCAGAACATTGTTTTCTGGAGAAGATAGTCGATGACGATTATAATCCATGCCATGTAGTATTATAATTTATGTCATGATATAATTCATGTCATGTAGTAAGTGGTAATGGATTAGAGAAATTAATTATGTTTGGAATGGGAGTAGGCTAAAGAAGAAGAGGCGACAGAAGGTGGTTGGATGAGGTTGTAGCTTTAATAATAATAACGGGGATATGGGTCAGAAAGCATCAGATGCTTGTTTAAGACTTATTTCGTGCACAACACACGATCAACGATCCCACTTGTACGTCCGAGATGTTACTCTCTGATCGGCTCTACCGGAAGTTGAACCCCGGACGTCATGTTTGAAAGTCCACGACGCTACCACTAAGCCAGCGAAACTTACTTAACAGAGAAGAAGTTAGAAGATTAGCTAATCTTTCCCCTATAGTCAGTCAGTCATAGCGACTGACGGTAGGGGAAAGTGGAGATATTTATTTTGTGAACACAGATTGCAAAGGGCGAGTTGCGTCTTGAAAGCACCATGCAGGTAACCAGTTATAATAACCCATAGGCCAGCTATACCCTCTGGGTATTTAATTTAAAAAGTATCTCTTTTAAACCCCTGGTCTTATACAAAAAAGTGACTTCAAGTAAGTCTAAAACAAGTAGGTGATTCGTATATAAGTAGGTAACTTTGAAGGAAATCCCAGGCCACTTACCCAGTGCATCGGCTTTCAACGGGACTTCAGAGGGCCTAAGAAGGGGGCCTCAGAAGGCCTAAGAAGGGGGCCTAGAAGGGCACAAAGTAATATTTAGCTAAAATTAGAGTATTTCCCTGCTGCAACTTCTGCAGCAGAACCATTCTAATTCTAATTATTGTTATTTTAATTTTATTTTTTATACCCTGGGTGGTAAACGACCCTGGGCTAAAAAATATGATAAATTGATTTTAATACGTTAAAAAGAAGTATAGATTAAAAAAAGCATTTAAAATTAATCTCTTGTACTCTGGAATGCCATGTCGCTTAAAGTGCCGCGGAACCATATAGCGTTGTAGCGTTGAATCGCCATGGACAGCCGCTGCCACAGAAAGGACTTTTCACGATTGTCGCCGGTGATGGCATGGGTCCTCCTGCCAATGTCATCTATAAAGTCGGTGCCGGCAGAGTTGATGGGGCCCAGGGTCTCAAAGGCAATCGGATTATTCTTATTATTAATTATTATTGTAACTATTAATTATAATTCCTGTGCATCATGGATATGGAACAAATGGTAAACTGATTAGGCCTGCATGAAAACTCCAAAACAAATCGTAAATTATTCTTCATATTGCATGTTGTACGGATATTTATTTCTAATGGAAGGAAATTAAACAATAATTAATTATTGTTCTTTGCAGTCGCTGGTCACGAATCTTACCATATCCTTGCTTCATGGTGGTATTTGCCTGGTGGGTTTGGGGGGGGGGGGGGTTCAATCCCCTCTAGCTCGGCATGCGGACCCCCCTACGTTAAGAGGAAAAAAGATTCCGGGGTCGTATTTGACCTATCTGAGTCTAAGTGTAGACTAAGACTAGGCCTATAGTCATATCGCGTAACCCTATGATGTATTATGTATAGTGAATAATGCATAATAGACATGGCTGTTGACTAGTAAAACCAAATAAAACAGACTCGTTTAGAAAAAACCAACCTCCTAGCATATTTCTGACAAATACCGCCCTCAGGTCCCTTGCTTCATTATGTCATAAAATATATCATTCAAATTTTCTTCACTAGATATCGATTAATTTTCTCAGAACGGTACAGCAAGGTACAGGCTTGCCTAATACCTGCTCTGACTGCGCATTGTCTGAAAATGTCAGCTTAATTTACGTCACGCGTAGGTCTGTAAAGATCGAGGCAAAGAAAATAAAAAAGTAAGAGACATAGAAGAGAGAGAGAGAGAGAGCGAGAGAGAGACAGAGAGAGAGAGACAAAGCGCGATCATTGACCTTGCTTAAACAATCCAGTGATAGGTTCAAGGCAAGAATTCCATACCGTCAGCTCTGTCGTTCAATCATGAGCACACCGTCGATCTGCTCAGCCAGTTGGTCTCATCGCAATGTATTATATTTTCCACACCAGAAATGATATCATGGTTCGAAGTAAAAGATATATAGTTTCTGAGGTGGTGTATCGTTGCCCTTCTCAGTCACTGCGTTAGAGACTGTTTCTATGAAACACGTGCATCCTTCGGTTGGTCTAATATTCTCAAGTATCCCGAATCCAAAAAGGGAATTATGTAAAGATGCTTGACACTTTGGATCTTAAGAAAAGAAAACATAATATATTAAGAATTTATGACTTTAATGTAGCAGACTCACCGGTCCATTATGTTAAAGATAGAATGCTTCAATCATGCATTGCAATTTACGTCCCTGATGTCATCAGATGATGAAACGGCGTTAAATTCATTTTGTAATAAATTATATTGTTTTTGTATTCCATCAATGAAAATTTAAAACTGATATTTTTGTAATTACCATAATGGACCTACGTGACTATGTATTTTGTACAGGTATATGATTATGCTTTTTTGCACTTTCAGGGATTTGAAAATGGAGAATATAATGTTGGATGAAAGCAGGAAAAGCATTAAATTAATTGGTAACTAATATTATTCTGTCATTTGACTAATTTTTATGCCATCTGTAACTTTGTGCCCCCCCCCCTCTCTCTCTCTCTCTCTCTCTCTCTCACACTGTGTTGTTCTCTGTTTCTCACTCTCTTTTGCAGTGACGTCTAACACCCCCCCCCCCTCCAGTTGTAGTGGGAGATTCTGGGCATTTTAACCCCCCCCCCCCTCCAG
>JAQFZF010001768.1:0-13464 GCA_034695365.1 Enchytraeus norvegicus | reverse complement strand
AGCTATTGTGATGCACTCGCATGCATTATGTTTATTCGCATTTTCTCTGGCATGCCTGTATTTATACCACTCACTTGTGGCAGCTCTATTTCAATGCACACAGCCCAAGATTTGTGGATCAGATCTTGCTACAACTATTAAAGGCTTGGTTGCGCCCTCTAGACCTCTCTCGTCAATTCCTTGAGTCAATTTATACACAAAAGGAATCAGAGCCATGCGGATATGTTTACTTGTTAAACCAATCAGACAGGGGCGCAACTAAGGGGGGGGGGCTGGAAGGGGCTCAAGCCCCCTCCAGATCTATTTGGGTGCGTCCTGTAATTCGTCCAGATTCGATGATTTTTTTATAGGGGGGGGGGAGTCGGAACGTTGATGACGAGGGGTCCGGGGTCGGGGTTCAAGTCATGATGACATCATCAATGGCAAACTTTCACACCTTTTTTAGCTAAATAATTATTTGAACCGCATTGATAAGTTTTTTCATAACCAAACTTTTTTTATAGATATTTAAGCCTTTCAATTTTCTCCAATGGAACCAAACGATTTGCAAGAAAATACGATTTTTTTTCGAAGCTGTAATATTTATTCACAGAAAAGTAAAAATTGATTGGTATTTTGCTTACTTTTTCTTACTATTTATTTTTCTTTTGGGAGTCCCAGTCGCTGACCGCGTTTTATGAGCTACTCCGGTGACCGACCGCGCTTTACGCGCTACACTAAAAAGCCAACATTTGAGCCCCCTCCAGCAGAAATTCCTAGTTGCGCCACCGCTTGAATCAGAAGTCCACCCAGGTCTACCCTTAAGCCAATAACGGTCGTGGTAGGCCTAGGCCTATTGGTCTAGCGCCGCCTGAAGCGGCTTGGATTACTTTCTCAGGGCTATTACATTATAAACAAAGGCTGCTAGAAGGGAAGTTGTATAATGTATATTAAAGCCTATGGAGATTTTACTTTTTGTGCCCTTTACACGATTAAATTTCAATTATGAATGACTTTTTTGTATTTCCTGGATAGCTATCCGATAGCAGTATTAAGATCAGAGGCTACTTGCGTGGTCTTTCTTGAAATTTCGTTAGTTACGGTGATTGAAATCGATATTTAGATAGATTTTCTATGCTTGCTCATGTTATTTAATGGGAGCAATCATCTTTCTAGCAGCGTGAAACAACTCCCTTACTAAATATCGCTTTTGTTACAAGCAATGTTTACTTCCGGTCGTGGCTAGATTCATTAGCTATGTTCCAGTAGTCTATTTGAAACCTGGTTCTACTCCATAGAAAGCATACATGTATCTGTACATGAGACCCTGTACTAGATGATGGATTAGGCCCCATAGCTAGATTACGTGTCTCAAATGTCACATTTCTGAAGGCTATATGGCCCGTCTCTTCCGAGAGTCGACTAATTGATAAATTAAATTATTAATAAACTAAATCAGTAATTATTAGTAATAAATTGTTTGATAAATGAGTGACTTTATGATATATTAAAATGTGAAGTCTAAAGATTCTAGATTGTAACGGATTAGTTGAAAGTAAAAATTTAATATAAGTTTTGAGTATAATTTATTAAGAGATTAAATGATTATTCACTGGATAGAGCGAGGATTCCGTAGATTTATCAGCCAATGAGTATGAAGAGGTATTTTATCAGATTTGCACTAATCGACATTGAGTTTTTATTTATCTAATTATTATTGTTCTTGCAATCATTTGATATTTAACCAGTTTGAATTGATATTATAGGCCCATATTATAGGCTTATCTATATCAATTTGCACTTTCGTAATTCTTTATCTATTTGAGATAAATTCAGAGTTATTTGTGCCGTTTACCACGATGGAAACAATAAGCCTACATTAGCAGCATTCTGCATACAGGACTATTGGCCTGTCTCCGCTTGTGTTTCACTTGACCAATCTGAGCAGCTGTTTACAGTGTAGGCCTATAGTATGGGTACCGTTAGTCCATTGATTATATCTAAAAGATGCCATTTACTCCACAAAAAGAAGTAGTCTAGCCCAGCGTTTCTCAAACTCTACGGGATAGCGACCCAGTAAAAATATAAAAGTTTAGTCGCGGCAATCAAAGCATTTTTATATGGATCTACTATAGGCTATTTAGGCCTAGTGTTTTGCCAAATCATAAATGTGTATCTTGTAAGTCATAAAAAATGAGATGTAGGTGAAAAGTGTAAAACTCCATACGAAAATAAAAGTTTGATCCTTGTAGGCTTGTATTAAAATAATCACCGCATCTCAAAAATATATTTTTTGAGACATCGGTAACCCAATTGAAAGGAGTTGGCCACCCACTTGTGGGTCGCGACCCACAGTTTGAGAAACACTGGTCTAGCCGATTTAACTTCATAGCTCTTATTATGCCTCAGTGATGCTTCAGTAACAGTGCCAGTAAATTCTAATCTAGTTTGTGAACTATGACGTTTAGCCACCTAACGATTCAGTTTTAATAACATTTCTTAACAATTCAGTTAATTAATTTAGGCTTAATCATCTTTCAACTGTCTTGTGTGTAGGCCTATGTGGTCTGTGTATTTACTGTCCTATTTATTCTTATTCATTTTCCATCATTTATGGTAGGCTATATTGTTTGTCAAATGATGTCATGTCCGTAGCCGTTAAGCGACTGGATTGCAGTCTGCGAATCAAGAGGTCCGCGGTTCGGATCCCAGGGCTTTTCCTCACTGATGTAGCCCTCAGGCCCCGAACTTGATGTTGAATTCACCTATAGCTTTATGTTACTATCTACGGTTGTCCGATTGAATTCAAATAAATGAATGAAGGGCCTAGGCCTACTATAAATTATTGTGCTAGTATTAGTGGTGGGTCTACTTCTCCGTAGCTAATTCTTTAGCTTATCGACAAGATTAGAATTATGCGCATAAGGTCCAGGTTTCGATTTCCGGTCGAGTCAATCACTGAGTAAAATCTCGGATATACAGCCGTCCAATCAAAGCTTCGTGCGTCGGTTAATTTAAATAAATTTGTAGGCCTTTTATAGTCAACTGTAAGTAATTAGTAACCGACAACTTCGGAAGATTGTTAAGTTTAAACACGGGTCTGGCGTATGATCGTAATTGATCAAAAATGAGCCTGGCGACCTTGCCGTTAGATAATGTTAATTGTCACCTGTGTGCTCTAAGCGCTTAGAACGGGATCAGCTTTTCTCAAGTATTCTGTATTGAGTCGATGGCACTTGGACCGCCTATATGGAAAAGTTTTTATAATATAGGCTATTATATTATAATATGCTAGAACAATAATGAGTTGTGCTCTCAAGGCTACAATAGTACGGTACCACCCGGATGTTGATGTGTGTAACTTAATATATGTTTAAAATGAAATAAAAAATTACGTCATTTATTTATTTAGACACTATATTACATTATTCTGCATGAATGTTATTATATTTTTTTATTCCATGATGTCATTATTGATACTTTTAAGTTTCACATATCAACATCCGGGGATGCTCATGTAACCATGAGAGCACGGATTATTCTTATTATGCTTGAGCCTTCTAGTGTATATATTAGTATTTCTATGTGTAGGACTACACTTAAATAATTAGTCATTAATGGGTTAAATTATGAGAATTTCATATATTGATACCATAGGCCTATCTATGAATTATTGTAGATCTGGTCTACGTTTTGATAATATTTAACTTTAGACTATTTTATGTTTGATAATTTATTCTTAACATTAACATATATTACATAGTTCTTAACATATATTACAGTTGACACAATTTTAGATGTTTTATAGCATTTTGCTAATTGTGATTAACTTTTGAAAACTCACAGTTTTGGATGATCTTGCTGCCATGGGCTATAATTAAATCTTTATTGCTTTCATAAAGACAGTTTAATGTTAATCTCTTACGTGAAAATGCAGCTTTCTGGGGGGGGGGGAGGTGTTATGGCCGAATGGTTAGAGCGTCGGCCTCCGAAGCAAGAAGACCTGGGATCGATCCCAGATCAGATCAACAAGAAAAATAACCCCAGGTGTCTGGTAGATTAGTGGATATCGGCGCTTGCTGCATTGTGCGCTCTAAACGGCAATGATACGCCTAATCATGGAATGAGCAAAAAATACCAAAAATAGATAGCAACTAAGAAAGCAAACATTCTGTTGGTATTCGTGTATTCGACAGATGACAGGACGCCTCTGTTACAAGGTTTCCTTTCTTTCTTAGGCCTACGGTTTTTTATTGCTCTGTCCATGATTAGACGTATCATTACCGTTTAGAGCGCACTATGCCGCAAGCGCCAATATCTACTAATCTGCCAGACACTTGCGGTTATTCTTCTTAATGTGAGAAATCCGATGAAGTTTCTAAATTTGCCTTAATATTTGCTATCTTTACACAATAAAAAATTGTACATTTGGGGATGGGGGAGATGGTCCCCCATGCCCCTTGGGCCCGCCACTGCATATTATTCTAACTTTCTAGCTAATATGGTAATATGGGCATAACAGATTCCAGGTCTATAGGCTTTGCTTTCTGCTTTGATACTGAACATTGCAATATTTTGCTATTCAATCGCTCTGCTTCAATGGCACGTACACTACAGGCTGTTTAAAATTATATAGCTATCAATTTTTGCGTTCTATCATAGGCTATTTGCTAAATTGAGCAACAAGGGATATGATTCCACAAGAGACCAGGATTGTTTACGTCTTTAATGGACACGGTAGGCCTATAGGCTATTTATCTTGAGATAAATATTTTAGGGATCATTTAGGGATTATAGGGATTCTGCCTCTGTCAAAAAGCAGGTTACGGACTCTTAGCAAAATGACACTGCCCCGGGTGAGGATCGAACTCACGACCTCCAGATAACTCAATTACCGAGTTGTTGATTATGAGACTGACGCGCTACCTAGGTACCTGTGTGGCAGCTAGGCCTATAATTATAGATAGACTACTAATGTTGTTTATGAGCAATGTTACTATGACACAATGGATGCGCGAGGCCCTGCTACTGCAACTGTTTATGTGTGTTTGTGTATGTCAGTATGAGAAGTAAACAGATATTCTATTCAAGTACACAACAGATGCGGTTTTACTGCATAATTTAACAAAGCAAATCGAGGGGGGTGGCAATGACCACCTGGGCCCCGCATACTAAATTATAATCATCATCGAATAGTAAATTGTATGAGCATATTGCTGCAGTTCCTTATCTAGTGATTATGTTTGAAAAGGCATATAATTAACTGCATCATTTATTGAGCATGTATGTAGGCCTACAGGTAAAATGTAAAGGTGGTGTGCCTATTCAATGGGCTACCGAACGTAGGCTCTGAGCTGATCTCGATACTGAACGATTGCAGCACACAGGTGACAAGGTCATTAATCTGACAGTGAGATTGCCAGCCCCACTCTGTACGATCCAAATTGATAATGCATCTCATTTTACGTCAGACTTGTATTATTATGTACTGGGTCCGAAAGCTTGAGAATAGATCGACCGAAGGCTGGACATGTTTCGTAAGAGATGGCTAACGCATACGCTGATGTAGGCAATGGGAAACCACGTCAGAGATCCTATTCTCAACCTAAGGGCTTCATTTTAGAAGTGGTTAAAGGTGCTAAAGGCATAGTCTTTTTGATGGAATTAAGCAAGTCCTTGTAGGCCTTTGCATGTTATGTATATGTGCTTGTATGTTTGTACAATATAGTCCTACATGTACAGTTTGTGTCGTAGCATTTTTATATATATGTATGTTTAATAGTGTATTGTGTTATTTGTGTCTAAATACATATGTATGTAAGTGTGTATAAAACTGTAGCCTATAGTTCTAAGTACATGGGAGAAGAGATCCCGCCCTGGCCACCGCTGCTTTCCGCTCTCACGTCACTTCTGAATCTATGTAAAAAATAATTAATAGTAATAATAATAATAACGGCACATTTGCACTGGCAAATGTGCCGTGTGGGACGTCACTGTCATTGATACATTAGCCAACTCCTACCTAATTGCACTTCAATCACTGCAGGTGCGGCTGCCGAAATTGCAGCTTCCAGGAAAGATGGGCCCGATGAATCCCGATGGTGCTGTCTTTATAAATGGCATTTTCAGACACTGTGCCAGACAAACTGGGGATCAGCGCGAGACCTTTTTTCTTTGCAAAGGCTCTCGATCACTCTGCGAAGATTTAATGCTGTATGCTTTCGCGGCTCTTTTAGCCCAGTAGATTTCGAGCAGCTGGGCGACGAGTCAATTCGTTCTTAATTGAATTGCTTTTATAAAACCCACCGGGATTTTACACCCAGGGTAAACAAATAAATTTAAAAAATATATATATGTAATAATAATAATAATAAAGCATTTGTTATAGCGCTGCAACATGCAAAAGCATCACACAGCGCTTTATATAGTCAGTTATAGCATTGATTAAGCAAGTGAGTTTTCATCCGGTAAGGTATTTCATGCTGTTGGACCTGATACAGCAAAGGATCGCTGACCATAATGTTCTTAGACGAGTTCTGGGCACAACTAGATTATCCGTATGAGCAGAACTATTTGTTGATGCCCGTGTTTGGCATTCGCTCAAACGCACACAACACTGTGAATAGTCATTATAGTAAGATAGGTAGTGAGGTGCTAGGCCATGCAGACAGTGGCGCATAATGTTACACATAGCTTTAACGTGATATGGTAAGGAATCTTTAGCCAATGCAGATCATCACGTAGCACTGGAGTGATTGAGGCGCTTCGAGACAGACTGCATACATTAACGCTGCAGCATTTTGCACAGTCTGAAATCTATTTATAGAACACATAGACTTTCCTGCTAGTAGAGAGTTGCAGTAGTTAAGTCAAGAAATGATATGTATAAGTGTATAATAATCCTACGTGTGTGATATCTCAACTGCTCTTTTCTAAATAACAATTACTTTAAATAGAACTGCACGTTAATTGTGTACTGTGTAGCCTAATATGGTGTATCGGTGATCAGCTAGATAGGATAGACCTTACTTTGTGTCATAACTGACGGGCGCTTGTTTGTGTGCATGCATGTGTGCTCTCTCTCTCTCCTCTCTCTCTCTCTCTCCCTCTCCTCTCTCGTGCAGGAGAAGACAGGAGAGCTAGAGACCCACCCACTGTTGGGACCACTACAACATGTTGGTGACGGGGTTTTGTTGATGAATGGCAACCTCGCTCTGCGCTCTCTCAACCTCTTCAGTGAGTTACACTTAGATATACTGATTAACACTTATAATATTTATATTTATTTATTATTATAAATTATAAATTATCCAGTTATTGCAATATTATATTATATTAACACATTCTAGCTTTGCGGCATCTTGCTCTATATAAAGCATAGTAACGTTTGGTACAAAATATGGGAGTTTTGAAAATACATTTCTCATAAATGCATAAGCATTTTGAATGCACTAATGAAATTTAATGTTTCTAGTATGTATGCATATAATAAATGGGTGTATGTGCTCATGGCGCGCGTACGATAGAGTGTGTTTGTGTAATTATGTAGTTTTATTTCATGTATATTGTTACCATTGAGTTGGTGTAAATAAAATATATAAAGCAAGATGCCGCAAAAGTCTCATAATTAATAATGAAATATCGTATTTGAATCTATTACAGTTAATAATAATAACTGTACCCACTTATATCCTTACAAGGGTTACATGTTAGTGGAACACAGAGTTCTAGCAAATATCTCTCAATTTTAGTTAACCATTCCAATGAAGACATTGTTGTGTTGTGTATGAAAAGATAATGTGATTGGTGACGTTGGAGCAGCCGCCCTGGTTGACGCTGTAAGATGTCAGACCGCTCTGATCCCACCTGTGGTTGTCAATCCTCTCAGTCGTAAACCAGGCGTCGCCACCGGTGCAGCCAGTATGGAGATAGAGGCACACAATGGCATCATGCGTCTTAATTTACAGGTTAGTCTTTAATCTTCAGATTAGTCTCTTAAACTTCAGATTAGTCTCTTAATCTTCAGATTAGTTTCTTAATCTCCAGGTTAGTCTCTTAATGATCAGGTTAATCTCTTAATCTCCAGGTTAGTCTCTTTATCTCCAGGTTAGTGTCTCAAGCTCCAGGTTAGTCTCTTAATGTCCAGGTTAGTGTCTCAATCTCCATGTTAGTCTCCTAATGTCCCGGTTAGTCTGTTAATTCCAGGTTATTGTTTTAATGTCCAGGTTAGTCTCTTAATCTCCAGGTTATTCTCTTAATCTTCAGATTAGTGTCTCAATCTCCAGGTTAGTCTCTTGATGTCCAGGTTAGTGTCTCAATCTCCAGGTTAGTCTCTTAATCTCCAGGTTAGTCTCTTAATCTCCAGGTTAGTCTCTTAATCTCCAGGTTAGTCTCTTATTCCAGGTTAGTCTCTTAATCTCCAGGTTATTCTCTTAATCTTCAGATTAGTGTCTCAATCTCCAGGCTAGTCTCTTAATGTCCCAGTTAGTCTCTTAATCTCGAGGTTAGTCTCTTAATCTCCAGATTGGTGTCTCAATCTCCAGGTTAGTCTCGTAATGTCCCGGTTGGTGTCTTAATCTCCAGGTTAGTCTCTTGATGTCCAGGTTAATGTCTCAATCTCCAGGTTTTTCTCCTAATGTCAATGTTAGTGTCTCAATCTCCAGGTTAGTCTCATAATCTCCAGGTTAGAGTCCCAATCTCCAGGTTGGTCTCTTAATGTCCAGGTTAGTGTCTCAATCTCCAGGTTAGTCTCGTAGTAATGCTCCGGTTAGTGTCTCAATCTCCAGGTTAGTCTCTTGATGTCCAGGTTAGTGTCTCAATCTCCAGGTTAGTCTCGTAATGTCCCAGTTAGTTTCTCAATCTCCAGGTTTTTCTCCTAATGTCAAGGTTAGTGTCTCAATCTCCAGGTTAGTCTCTTAAACTCCAGGTTAGCCTCTTAATGTCCAGGTTAGTCTCTTAATGTCCAGGTTATAATATTGTGCATTAATCCCCTGGCTGTGGCTTAATCTGTTCATGAGTAATATAAACTCCAGAAATTTAACTTCAAAAGTACTTGTTGTTACGCAATATTTTATCGGATTCTGAACCTCTCTATAAAAGCGAAGCATTATTCTTGATGATGTCATGAGTCTAGTTTTGAATAACCTTACGAATGATTACACTGGGCAACTAATTTCAATTTTTTGTCTGCTACTCTAATACAAATATGTGTTCTAGACTAATTTGGGTGCGCTGATTTCATAAATGAAATCCGTTTAGCTCTATCACGTACAGTTTTTGGGATATTTCAATATCAAATTTTGCATATTACAATATTAAAATATCGAAACAAGTAAAAATCAGAAAATGGTGTACTATGGATTAAAGTAGTTGTTTTAAAGTAACTGGGGTGTGCTGATTTCAAAATTGAAATCTATTTTGCTCGATCACATACCGTTTTTAAGATAAAAAAGTAATTATTCTATGTATTTTTCCAATTTTTGTAATAGCGTTTAAAAATTTTTTACAGAGCTGTATTTTGATTGGACATGTTTTTCAAACTAATTTTCAGAATTCAGACTTAGTGAGCTAATTTCATAAATAAAATCCGTTTTACTCTATCACGCACTATATTGAAGATATGCCTATACCAAGATTTGGTTATTTTGCATTAAAAAATTATACAAAGTAATAAAATCCCACAAATTTCTGAAGTTGTTGTATCCTAGATAAAATAAGTGCTCTAGACTAAATTTGATGCGCTTTTCTAGGAATTATGTCTCGATTGATTGGTTAAATTATAATCTAATGCCGGGTTTCAAATTGGGTTTCCTTTCAATGAAGTTATTAGTAAGCTGCAGGTAGGCCTAAACGCAGTATGCTTGCCGATTTAATGTGATGTGTCTGTATGCTATATTCAACAGAAGAACGCTCATATCAACGATGACGTGCTGCTGAGAGATCTTGATGAAGTTCTTGTGAGAAGAGATCCCGCCCTAGCCACCTCTGCCTCCCGCTCTGACGTCACTTCTGAATCTAAACATTCTTAAATAGAACTGCATACGAAGTGATCTTATAAGTGTGTTAACTAATTATATATGTTAGGAAGGAGATTATATTGACGTTGAAGGCTAAAGTAGAATTTAGCGTAATTTATCGCGGCCTAAATATTATAGCAGAGTCCGGCCTGGGATTCGGACCGTGCCTGTGCAATCCGGTAAAGATGCTAAGCAATGCTCCTCTGACTAAGAACGTTTCTTTAATAATATGAAAATACTCTTTAATAGAAAGTACAAATACTGGTTTGGCCCATTGCACATTTGAAAATTTACTATCTGATCGACTCAATTTAGAAATTAATTCGGATCTTTTACACAATCTGGCCAATGCGCTTAGCCGATGTGCCACAGAGGAATGCTGGCATGTAGTGCCATGCCATTTCTGGGTTTAATTTATAATGTGAAGAAATAGGAAATCCATTAACATATTTAAGACTTGCAAAAAAGTTATTTTATTGACGACTGTGTTGAAGTGAATCGACTTTTTAACCAGTAGTCACCAAATATAAGATAAAGCTGGCGAAAACGCTCTCTTCAAAATAAAAATAAAAAATACAAATACAAATAACCCATGCTGATTGGTTAGATGTAGGGGCCCGTGACCCCTATGACTGATCCTAACACCAATAAGGAACGCTAACGGAACATAATTTTCACCCTATCTGCCGTTGGGCACTGGACTGAGATAAAGGGAGGAATTGAATAATTAGGCTTTCAGCTTTCTTCCCTGTTGCTGCTAAATGTTAGCGCTATGTTATGAGCTATGTTAGAGCTGGAGTGAGTGATGGTAGCAGTTCTTAACTGGTAAATTCATGTAGGTGTGAGTGTGTTTAACGTCAAGGTCCATAGGCACAAGACTTCTCTTCAAGACGGCTCAACACAATCAAGCAGTATCGTCACCAAGAGTGCGGTTAAGCTTAATACAGTAAAAGGTTTACTCTACAAAGCACCCAGCAGTCTATTATAGGGCACCGAGTTGATATTTGTTATTGTTAATCTCTGTTAAATTGTGAACCGACTAGACTGTGAGCTAATTATGAACAACTACCAACAGTTTATTTAACGTTTGGGTATATACTAGTTATTGAAGTTATGACGTCACTGATATTTTCTTAAAGTTTCAGTCTTATTATTTTAGCGAAATAACAAGATAATAGGCTACCTGGAAAAATCATGAAGTCTTGTAATTTTAGCGAAAAACTGACCATTCAAGAAGCAAGAGAAATCGAGCTACAAAGATGTTTTAAAAGTTAAAGGTTTGTTTAACGTCGATGTCGTACGTCGATAGCGCATCAGAGACAGCAATTCTAACCTAGTAGGCTTACATTTTACAACTATTTTCAAAATAGTCGAATATAATACGCCTCGTCTTCAAAACTCGGCCTACAGCAGTATTTTCAACATAATCGAATAAAACACTATTTAAAAATAGAAAATAGTACTGTTTCTTAAAGTATTCGACGCAGTTGGTCTATCAATCACTCCTTTCATCCATGTTTAATTTATCTCAATAAAGGCAATGATGGGCAGGGGCGTCCAATCCAAATAGCAGCTGACGTAACTTGAGACATCTAAAAAATTTGGTGGGGGGAATTTTAGGCCAAATTCCAGAACATTGGGGGGGGGGGCGATATTAGGGGGTAACCGCTGTGGTGGTTAATATTTAGTCAATTTGTTGGGTCCAAATTGGGGGGGGGGATTGAGGGATGGACTCCCCTGGTGATGGACAAAATAGTATTCGTAAAATAGTATTTTCAATTTTATTATTATAGATAGTACTATTTCATTTTCTATTTTTCAAATAGTTTTATAAACTATTTTGAAGATTAATTCATAGTCCAAAAATCCTACATTTATCATGATCATATAAAAAACCTGTTTTGAAAAACTATTTTGAAAAGCTATTTTAAAGTTTCTAAAATAGATTTTAAAACCATTTTGAAAATAGAAATGGTTTTAAATGTAGGATAATTAATTGGACTTTGAATTAATTACAAGTGTAATTTACAACTAATATGCAGTAATTACATGTAGACAGATTTTTTCAAAAGCTATTGAAACTTAGACTTCCATAAAACCTGTTTAATGCAAAACAATAAGTAGGCCTAATCCACTACATGTTCCTTAGGGCCTACGTTCCCTCTACTTCTGCTTATAAAAGAACACATCGTTCTTAAGCTTAAAGACCGGGCTGACTTCTTTACGCTTAGATCTTAAGACTATGATTGAGATTGTCTTTTATAGAAAGATAAAGATGAAGTACCAAATTCGTTACAGAACCTAGGCGAGGAGCTGATCCCGATCCTGAGCGACTGCAGCACACAGGTGACAAAGTCATTAATCTGACGGTGAGGTCGCCAGCACCACTCTAAATGATCCAATTTAATTATCGGATCATATATAGCCTACGCCAGGAATGTAGTTAGTGATGTTATCGATGCAATTAACCTCGAGGCCAAGGCCTTGAATCTCAAGGCATTGGCCATCAAGGCCAAGGACTTGAGGTTCAAGACCAAGGACATATGAACCTCAAGACCAAGGCCAGTGCCTTCCCAGGGCCGGATTACGAATAAATTTGACCTTATGCTGCAGCCCAAAAAGGGCCAATTTTCCAGTATTAGTGCATGTGCACTCCTCATTTACCGTAGGCCTACTGAAAGAACTAATAAAACAATGTGTTAACGGTGTTATTGTAATAAGTTATTTGTAAGATTCGTGAAAACTCGAAGTTAATTAAGGTATATCAAACTTAGTTTTTAATAGTCGTTAAAAGTTGAAAGTTAAAAAGTTTTTAAAAGTTCTTCTTTTCAGCTGGGCCTACCCAAAGTTGTGCCTAATGCTGCAGCATCAATAGCACTCGCCGTAATCCGGCACTGGGCCTTCCCATCAAATTCTAGGATAGAATCGCTTAAAAAAATAAACTCATGATTTCAAATGATTAAACAGGCCACTAAGTAGGCCTAGTTAGCCTGTAGACTTTAGCCTATGAAATAAAAACTTTAACTTATATATAAAGAGTTAAATTATTTTATAGGTCTACATAACAAATTGTAGGCCTACTAAATAGGGCCTATATACACCGTGTACCAGGGTGATATTTGTGGTACAAACCAGTGGGGGGATGCAGCGGTGGATCGAAAATATTTGGGAGGGGGGGCAAAAAAAATTTCTCTCGCTCCGCTCGTGATAATTATTTCATCCTGTAGGCTCTATCTAAAATCGTAATTGGATTTTTCATATCCACTCCTCCTTGTATACGTGCGGCTTGCTTTATCTCAGTTAACAATAGACTGCAGGACTAATTTATCGTGGAATAAACCCTCCATATGATCTAACGCAGTATTCTCAATTTTAGAACATAAATTTGCATAGTAGGCTAATTCAATGCAACAGAACCAATTAAATCTGTGAAATATTAGAACGGCTGTCTTGTAGGCCTATTGGCCTC
>JAQFZF010001767.1:0-13465 GCA_034695365.1 Enchytraeus norvegicus | reverse complement strand
ACCAGGTCATGACTTTTCTTAATAGTTATTTTATATTAGGTTATTTTAAATGCATATCAGTTAGTTACAACATACTGCTCTAATCTATCAACATTATAAATCATTGCTCTTCCAACTAAGGACCGATTTTTTTAACTTCATATTTATGGTGGTTGCTAGGCAACGGTGGCAACTCGCAGATAAAATTAGCAATTTTTATAATGGAGAAGATAGGGATTTTTCTTCATAACCGTTGGTTTGAAAAACGTCACTTTGCGTACAGAACTGTCTCTAAGTGCCTATGTCTGTACAACATGTCTATGGTCTGTTGCTAGGCTACAGTAAAACTATCACCAAAAGTTTATAAACTGCCTCGTTAGTGTGGCAAAATGTGGCGGCGTTTAAAAAGAAGTAAAATAACGCCTTATGTAAATATGGTACTATGACAATTTATTACATTTTTCTACATAATATTTGTCAGAGTTTATGAAAATTGGACTATCATAATGAAGCAGTAAATGCTATGCATTACATTTGAAAACAGACCACGAAACCATGCTCGTGGTCATTTCCTGAAAAGAAGAATTTAAAGAGATATGGTATAGCTCAAACATGACATTGCTCATCAAATGCCTATAATTATATGAACAACCTAGAAATATAATTAATTGAGAGGCTACAAATATATTTTAGGAGTTGACATTTAAGATAAGATTATGATTATTATGTATTTATTAATCTAATATGTATAATTGCATATATATTAATCTATTATTATTTATTAATCTGCATCACCTATTACTTCATTTAATATTAGACACGTGATGTGTCAGATTAACTGTCACTAATTGCTAATTAATTACATTATCTATTGATAATTAATTACTTAAAAGCTTCTGGTACACATACACTGGTGACCTATAAAATAATTGATATGAAATCTTCAGATTTCTCTAAATTATTGAGGGAGGGGCTAGTAGGAACTTTGAGAATAATTTCAATATGAGCTCAATTAAGCATATATATATTAAATGTGTAACTATTGAACTGTTGAAAACCATAGTCTACATTAATTATTATTTTAATTGCCTGTAAGGTCACCCGTGAATCATATAAAACACAAAAATAGTCGAGTTTATTTGAGGATTCATTAAGTTTATTGCATTACTAAACTGTAAATTATCTATTTCTAGTAATTTTGTACTATCATGTCATAAACCTTAACAGAAACTGTTTAATTACGGACTTCTAGTAATTTAGCCATAAAAACTTTCTCTATAAGCAACAATGCATGTGAATTCTCGAAAAGTTAGCTACTAATAACCTCAAACAACATCCGTTCTGCTAAATGAAAAAAGCTTTAGATAATTAATTAGATCACAATAAATTATATTGTTCAGAAAATCTTCACACGCAATTTGTTGATCTAGGAATATTTGGCGGGGGGTTAGATTCTTTTTACATGCGCTTATTTCTAAGAGAGCAGATTAAACTGAGGATACTTGAGGGAGAGGGTTTCAAAAATTGATATATGAATTGGTCCAATTGTTATAATTTTCAAATCGAGGCACCCCCTCCGGTCAAGGGGGCATGACCCCCTCACCTAAATCCGCAACTGTTCACACGTGATGCACAAACTTATTAAACACTTGTTGCTAATTAATTGAATCGATTAATTAATTAATTTTCTGAATCTATATACAATGTACATGTGTCCGTTATCTAAGTCAATAGATAGCCGGCTGAGCTAATTCTAAGAGATACTAGAATATAAATGAGTAAAATAGTGTTAGTATTTTTGATGAGTTTGACCCACAAAATAGAAGTTTTGCCATAATTTAGTTTCTGGCATTCTAGGCAGATACTAAGGACATTTAGCAATCGAATCATGTCAGAATATAACATGATCAAAGATAGGCTTCGCTATTTTTACATCGTTATTGTACAATACAATGCAATACAAAGGGATATTTTATAGCGCCTCATTGTTATACTAGGTATCTCAGAGGCGCTTTCTGAAACAGTGAATGGAACAGTCGTCTAACCTGCCATACGCCACACACGATGTTGCCAAGCCTCCGTACGTCTGGAACTTGAGCTGGTCGCTCAAGTAAACATTGGTCAAGTACACAGAAGCCATGGCCCAGATCACTCTGCCCTTCACTGCAATATCTGCGTTACTCGGCTCTTACGAAACACATTGTACATAGCGTAAAATGTGTTCGGATATCTGTTGCACGTAGAATTCTTGGCTGTCAATTGCACATCGGTTGAGTGACCGACTCGGGTTCCATAGGTTCACGGTTCGAATTCTACGGCTCACCCGTCACTGATGTAGCCATTAGGTCGCACAACTGACGATAAATTCGGCTTTAGCCTTTTAGACATTATGCATAAATGATGCGGATGACGCGGAATTAAATATTTTCTATAAAAAATATAGATTTGGCAAGTGTCAAGTAAGGCAAAGTTGAAAGGCAAATTAAGCGTATAAATAAATATAAGTGAATATAATAATTATTATGCATGTAGCCTAAATAAGCGGAGTTTAAATTTTGGATGCGTTACTGAAGGGGGAGGTATAGTAAAATACGAAAATATTATTATTGAATCACTCATTAATAATTATGAGATTTAATTAAATTTGAAAATCACAGGTAAACGCAACTCTAATTAAATTTTGCAAAGCTTAATTGGCGTGCCGATGATATCTGTGACCAATAATATTATAGCTCAATTTCTACATCTGTAAAGTCTTACTCTTCCCACATCGATGCGGATTAGCTAAAAGGCTAAACCCGAATTTAACGTCAGTCTCGAGGCCTAGCGGCTACATCAGTGACGGGCGAGTCCTGGGATTCGAACAGTGAACCTATGGAACCAGAGTCAGACACCAACTGTATCGATTGGCTCAGCTAACAAATATTAAGTATTTGTATAACAATTTTGTACTTGATACTTGAAAATAATATACTAGATACTGGAAATTTGAAAATTTAGATGCTTGAAAGAAGTAGGTAAAGGTCTACATTATTCGATTGCATCTATCAGAACTATAGTACAGATTTGTCAGGAACCAATCACAACCCACCAAACAACCATAATAATTCTCCCTAAACAGGCCTAGAAACGTCTATTTACAGCACTGTGATTGGTTGATTTTTCAATATTTGCAAATCTGTACTACAGGTAGTATATTAGTTATCCGATTCCTATAATTATTTTTAGAACTTGCGAGGAAATCTTCAAACTAAAAATCTTCCATGTTTTCTATTACAGTTTAATAGTTGATATCATCATTGACTGTCTACAGAGGCGGGGGCGTATGTTACGCCAAAATGGACTTCACATAAATTTTTCACTGCAAGACGGATCTACGCCTTTTGATAATGAGAATATTATTGAATCAACCATTTAATATAAAAGTTAATTCGACAAATCAAACGAAAAGAAATCTTTTTAGAAATTAGATTTTATTTCATTTCATTCATACGCTCTCATATTTATATTCATTTACACGCCCTCGATCTCAGACAGAGATTTTGAATAAAAAAAGGTTAACGTTAGCGGGAATACCTAATCGGGGACCAGTGCTGCTTGGAGTTGTTGGACTGATCAAGGGTGTGCTCATTAATGAGCGCTAATGCAGATTGTGAATGAATCAGTTCTTTGGATCTGGCGTTTGGCAGAGCACTGGATAGATAGATCTCTCTTTCAGTGCACTACCAAATGGCAGGTCCATGGCATATAACTATAGAGCTTCTATAACAAATTTTCTTGGAAACAATTTTATTTTTGAGGGATATCCTTAACCAGTGACCAGCGTAACCAGCGTTAGACGGTTTCTGCGAAACACGTGCAGCTTTCGGTTGGTTTATTCATATGCTTCCCGGATCCATACGGCTGATAGCTTGTGTATTGCATACTACACAGAATCGGATAGGGTTCGGATATGACAAACGCACAATGTTACAAGCTAGAAATACACATAATATACAATACAACAATAATAATCCTAAATTAGAAACAGATAGAGTTTGAGTCTTCCTAGAATGGAGCTTAAAACAATGGTATGGGCCTATTCTAAAGTATTTGGTTAATTATTTGTGACAAAACAAATACCACCTGGTAATACTTGTATTGCATAAAATAATATATTCCGTTCGTAAATAATAAATATCAGGTCTACTCATCTCGTCTCGATAGACATGCACAGACATGAGTAATGTCGAATATTTGAAATTAAATTTGATTTTTAATTCAAAAAAATGTTGATTGTAATAAAAAATTAGACATTGAAGACGTATTGCTTGAATCGTGTTGAAACGACCAGCCTAAGGTACAAGATTAATCGGAGTCTACTAATAACTTTACCACACAATAAAACAGTATAAATATATTATTTGTAATAGCATTGCCTAAATGCTATCTACTTGAAAGCAGTGATGGGGCAGCCAACTAAATAAAGTAGTTTAACAAATTTGTTCCTCTTAACTAAAAAGAGTGTAACTAAGTTTTGAAATAAACTAAAAAATACGACATTTAAGGTGCCACTTTTAAAAAGAAACCTAAACTGTTATTAAAGTAAATTAACGAAGTTAAACTAGTGCCCTAACTAGAAAGGCAGTTTAATTAACTACAAAGTTAATTATTTTAGTTAACTATAATTGCCCATCACTGTATCTAGAGTACTTTCAAGTGCTAATTCTCGAGTATTTTGAATGTACATCGCGACTTCATTCAACAAATGCATCGCATTTAAGTGGCTCATGCAAATCCACATTATGCCTGTTCGATGACGAACTGTCAAACTACTAAAGCAAACTATCAATAGTCGAAACGTATGTGGTCTTCAATGCCTGTCAACACTTCAACGTTTTTCAACCATTTTCAACTGATAAAATCCGGTGCGTATTTAGACTAGTTGGGGGTTCGGGCCCCCTTCGACTTGAAGGGGGTGCAGGTTGCCATGCCAACCCTCCATCTGAAAATTCTAAATTATACAAACTGACCCAATAAAATACATATTTCGAACACCCACTCCATCGATTAGCCTACTATATTAGTAGGCTAATCGATGGGGTTGGTGTTCGAAATATGTATTTTATTATTTTATTTCACCCCATCGATTAGCCTACTATATTAGTAGGCTAATCGATGGGGTTAGAATAAAATAACCTGGCCAGCCGTCCAAAATATGTATGCAGCAAATCCCCCCCCCAAGAAAAACAATTCCCAGATTCGTCACTGATCGCAATCTTTCTGAATGAATTGGACGAGATTTTCTAAATGCTAATAATATAAAGACTTTAATAAATTCAAAGCCAAATGTTATATAGCAAATCTGCGCACACGCCTAATAGACGACGTATAGCATAATAGTGAAAAGAAATCGCGAAGGAACGGTAATAGGTATTTTACGCTCGTTCAAATGTTTAATAAAAGTTTTGTGATTACATTTATGAATTATCATACTAAGATCTTAATAGTCATTCAAGCATTTGCTAGAGCTAGCTGCGACATCTGCCTTTCCGGTGAATTCATTGTAACGTCAATTTGTCAAGTATTGCAATAGAAATTTTTTTTGCTAAGATTTCTACTTGCGATATTTTAAACAGATACTGTGTAGGATCTTACTTGTACTGATGCCTAAAATATTTGTAGAATTTTGTAAACATTTTTTTAATAAATGGAAGTGGCCGATGTAGGAAATGTTGAGAGAACATAGATACTGAAACGAGGACGTGGGGACTTGGTGTACCTGACGTCATTACTGGACTAGGAAACGGACGTTAAGCCTTTATCATTATAATCATTATTATGGGGTAAAACATAATTTAAATGTACGAAGTACCACCTAGTCAATTATATTTATTGACTGACTTTTGGTGCGGAGCTGATTTAGTTTCCAAGAGCCACCAGCGCACATATGACTATTGTCATTAATCTAGCGGTAAGATCGCCAGCCTCATTTTCGATCCGTTGCTATCATACGCCAGATCCGTGCTTAACCTTCGCAGTCTTCTGCCGTAGTCGGCTACAACGTACTTATTTCTTCCAATTGTCCGACCCACGAAGGGATGGAGGGCTTGGTTGGCCCGTTGCAGTATTAAGTTTTGAAGTATGATTTTCAAGGACAAGAATTGGTAGAAATGAATATTGCCGTCGTCCAAGAAGCCCAGTAAAATACGATAGGTTTGAGTGTGTTTAACGTCAATGTTTAGAAGCATAAGACTTCTTTTCAAGACTTCCAATCGAGCAATCGAGCACTGCTGTCACAAAGATTGGGGTTGAGCTTTTTACATCATCACTCCACACAGTACCCAGCAGTCTATTACAGTGTAGGGCCTACCAAATAGAGATCAATATTTATTTAGTCAGTTTTAATTTAGTCAATTAATTTAGTCAAAGATGACAAAATAATCGATAGCAGTTCTCAATTCAAAGAAAGCCTCTGGGATAACTATAATTATTGTAAAGTGAACAGACAAGCCTTTGATATGTTATTAAAATATACAACGTTTTATTCAACACAAACAATAACAAATTTATTTACAGTAGCTTAATTCAGAATATTTGCAAATAAATAAATTATTAAATTATTCACAGGCAGCCTACATCTAGGAGCAAGGCAGTTATTTACAGACAAATTGACATATTGACTAGAGACATTTCACATTAATTTTCAAATGTAACTTCGCATGACTGGCAAACATACAAATCTAACAATCACGATGACATCATCCTGAGATGAGGTAAATACGTTAACTTTTATTTATTTTATTTTAATCAGTTTTTAATTTATTTATCACATCGCGCAAAATTACAACATCAATCACAGACATGAAGAGCAATGATTTAGTCAATGGTGTGAATGGAAACAAAGATCATGGTCATTTTACCTAATATATTTTTATTGCAGCAAAAAATTGATTTATAGGTTCTGAACTTTATAGGTTTATAGGTTCTAAATTATATGTTCTAATTTATTATAGGTTATATATTATTTATTTACTTTTTATTTTTTTATTTTTTTATTTTTTATTTTTTATAGGTTATAGGTTCTAATTTATAGGTTCTAAACTTCGTATGCCTACATTATTCCTACTAAAGGAATGGAATTGTATTGAATTTATTTCACACGAATCAAATCAACTAAACACGTACTAACTAACTAACAGAATGCAAAATTGGACACAAAGGCCCGAAGGTACTACATGTACTCCGCAAAATGATTGATTGATTACATGATTGAAGATGGCATGATTGAAGATTATTTGCTGAAGCTCAGGTTATATCTGTAGTTAAAATAGTATTACCATTTGAATAATTGTAGAATTCAGCGCACAATTTGTGATCAAAGCCAACATAATTATTACAATAAAATGAGGATTTAACGTCCGGTTGCTCGTCCGAAGACGTCATGTCTGGGTCTCCATGTATACAACTACTTCATATAGATATGTACAACTGCAAAGACGATTACCCGTTACAATGTTTACACAATATAGTGATATACATTGTGTGTACAATATATATGCACAATGTTTACATAATATAGAGTGATATACATTGTGTGTACAATATATATATACACAATGTTTACAGCTAACAATAACTTACGATCAAATCTACATTCTGTAATAGAAATATCACTGGCATATAAATCAGTAATGAGGATTCGACCGGTTCCTCACCCGAAGGCGATGTCACGGATATCCCAAGCGGAATAATAATATAAATTATCATGTATCTCAAGAATGAATCGTGTTCAGAACTGACCAAATAATTAAAAACTAAATAAGGTTTGTAGGACCGTAGGATTAATACTAGTTCAATATTGGGTATTATTGCCAATAATATACTGTGTTAATTAAGATATTCGAAAGAAACTAGAACGTAAGTTTAGTAACACAATCCATTGTTAATGTCAGATATAGAATCAATGATATGCCTACCTATTGTTATATTATCTGCAATCTTTCAATTACAGATAAACCCAAAAAGTATTTTTTAGATATTTTCTAAAACAATAGACTTACACATGCAGGCAATGCCAGGCATGTATGGGCCTGCTGTTATTATTTAACATTTTATTATCGAAATTGGCTATGTAGACATCTTGTATCATTTGTTAATATTTTCATTACACACTTTTTACTTACTGTGAGTTTATATTGTCTGTGACTTCACTGTTAAATTTATTTGCTCTGCGCTGTTAATGGTCTATTTTTTTAAGTGCCACATAAGTGCTGCAAAGCCTGTGGCTCCTTGTTGCATCACCAAACCATGACCATAACATGATTTTATGATACAATGTTAGTAGTTATAATGTATGTGTGGATGATAATGACAATTAAATATGTAAATATATACATAAATATACGTTTGTTAAGTTTTTATACAGTTTTCTGTATAAATTAGGGTCCAAAGCACACATTTATATATTTTACACTTTCTCATATAATGATGAAGCACTCCATTGATCAAGCAAATTAATTGTGTGGAAACTCTGCGTGTGCCACACCCTTTCATGGTGATTTTAACAGAGAAGAATTGGTTGATCTGGGGTGGTTTTCCTTTACCTTATTCATTATCTGTTTTAGTTTTCTTACGTAATATATATCAATTGAGTTTTTTTTATGAATCTCGCGCCAATTCCGGGCTAATATATAGAAGTTATAATTATATATAACTATATTTAACCTTATTATATACAATAATAAATTGTATATAATAAACTAGGATTATTAAACCACTTAATCGTCATTTTGTCATTGATAATCTTAGCGTACCCTCAGATATAATGATAATATATTGCGGCACTTTAGGATAATGTGACAACTGAACGTTAATTATTATTATTATTATGTACGTGCATTATATAGTACTAGAACATTATTGTAACTGGAATACAAGTTTTACACTATCTCGAGTAAATGTGTGTTTTAAAGTCGATGCTTAATTAAACGGAGCACATGCAATGAGCTCATGTTAGTGCCTTCGGGGTTTTGTGCCATTTACAAGTTGAACTGAATCCTTGAATACGTCTGATTTGTGTTTTAAAGTGAAAGAAAGAAATAAATAAATTACTTCAATAAATAAATCAAGTTTGTAAACTAATTAACCTATTCACTGATAAACTAATAAACTTATCAACTTTGTGACATTTTTACAAGATTCTAAATAAACTTATAATCTATTCATTTAGAAAATTCCCGTTATTTGATAAAATGAGCTCATCGATTATAATTAGAGGCCTACGAAAGTTTAGGGCCCCAGCTGATACAACCCACAATTTCCACAAATGATTTCTATAATTTAGTAGCCCCTTTCCCGCCTATATATCTTTAACCGATAAATAAAAAATACACCAAGGTAAAGAGAAGCAACTGGCACAAGTTGAATCGTTGAAAGATTCTAAATCTTAGCATAATCGATCATAATTTTGATATTAAATGACATATTAATATCACTAATTATATTATGATCCTACTTCAACACACATAAACTGTACCGACTTGTACAGTAGGCCTGTGTAAACTCATTGGCATAATAACTATACTATACATAGGTTGCAGAATAGTAAATAATAAAGTTCTAATTAGCCTACGTCATAGAACGTTGCGGAATATCATTCTAAAAATCTCACTATTATTAATTAGCTACTTTTTTGTTACTTTTGCTAGATTAAGTTTCACAGAATTTTGACACTATAATTTATCTTAAATATAGGCACATTTTTAACTAGAGAGTAAAATTTGTGCGTCATCTTTTAAGAATTTTACTACATGCAGGAGTAATAGGCCTACGAATTAAAATAAAAGTTACTGTTTGTTAAGATAAGTCACGAAAACGTCCATTATACGCAAAAAAATGTGCACTTCGTAAGGTAATCATGCTACAAAAAGTAAGTATATAAAGTAAGAATTTCAACGGAACAACAAGAGAATACCCCTACAATTTTTAGCAAGCTATAACCTCCAAGCTACTCGTTCTTTATTTTTCCAAGAGAATGTTTTCTTGAAAGTTATAAATAAATAAATAGAATAAATATTTACAAAAATCATCATAAATACATTGACATAAATATTGAGATCCAACAATTCTACTGACAAGCATAGCAGTATACATAGGCTTTATAATTTTTTAGTTTTTTAACACAAGCATGATATTCAGTGCTCTGCCACATGACAGGTCCAAGGCAATACTTCCCTAGCAAATTTCTAGGACCTTCTTAAAAACACCTAATGGCTACACCATTAATTTATGTATTTCTTGAGGAGAAATTAAATTGGAATATCGAGGTGGTTCCCCTTTGTCTTCATTTACATTATACCGGATTAGTTTGTTTACTAGTTTTCAGGACCAGGCACAGGACACAACAGAAATATTCAAACAAAGAACAGGTAGCTAGGAAATTATTACAAGACAGTAATTATTATTACTTGAATAATGATTCCTTCCTGTTTTGAAAAATAGACCAACTGTAGACGCACATGTTTCGTAAAAGCCGACTACGCAGTCGCTGAAGAAGGATAAGAAGCTCCACTTTATTAAACACAATTATATCCAAGAAAGTATGGCAAATAAACTATGCAATTACATGTAAATGCCATGAACCAGCAGTTTTAGCAGGGAACTGAGACAATAATAATAATTATTACTCGTAGGCCAGAGTAATTTAACACATTATTATTACAAATTACAATTACTATAACAGCTTCTGCTACGTACATTTACATTCATCGACTATGATATCGTCAAAGACACTTATAACCGGGTGCCCATCAGCATTATAATGCGCTAGGGACAGGGAACTCAGCCTCGTGGCCGCACAACATGGGGCAGGAGTAAGCGTTGGGTCAAGATCATGCATTAGTGACTGAATACCCGAATGATGATTGGCCACTTTAAATCTATGAGGACATAATCCGTTACAATAGTAGGCTTGGTAGCCTTCTGGTGCGATAATCCAAGAGTCCCAGCCTATATCCTTGAACGATACCCACATTGGACGCCTACAGCATCTTGTTTCGTTGTCTCCAACCGAACAATCATTTTTCTCAGCTGATCGCTTTGAGCGAGATCTTTTAGGTCGAAGTCTAGTAAAAACGTCAAGAGTAGCATCGGTGTTGATTCCGTGCCCTGTTTGCTCCTGATTTGCCTGTATATTAGTCCGTAAGGTATTGCGTTCCCGAGATGCCTCATTGTTAGAATCTGACGACATTGACGACTTTGACATGTCTAACGTGTTTGACGATATTGACGAAGTAAATGTGATCCAATCTAGATGTTGACTACCACTGCTGGCTGTTATTACCAATCCATGATTGCTCGAAGGCTGCCGAACCCACCTTCTTACAACTTCAACTAAATCAAATTGTCTTTCAACGGCTACATAAGATGATCTGGCGATCATTACGGGTTGGGAATAGACCAGCCGTTTTCGAAAGCGGCGACCCCTGCCCGACTTAACTTTTCGCTCAACAACGCGATAGATATTTACTGTTATTTGTCGCTCGGAACGTTTAAGATTTTCGGATTTATTGTGTCGAATGCTTAACCGGAGTGTTGCTTCTGAGACGGCAAGCTCGTTATGGGTGTGATTTGACGTGGGGATGTTCACGTTAAAGAAAAGGTAGACCCCTCCTTCGATGGACTGAAACTTCTTCGATGCTTCGACTGTTTAGACATTACAAAATGTAATACATTATTACAACACGTTATATTATTAGACAGTAATTAGTGCAGAATTAGACGGGTTCGAGTCCCAGCCGGGTCCGTCTCTGACAGTATCCTTCGATACGGCAACAGACTTTAAACGTAGTTCTTACAACTTTACAACGTATAAGAAGTATGCCACATGAATGTTTTATTGCTATTTTATATCATACACCAATCCATACAGTTCTTTACTGATTGATGGCGACATTGGAAGTATGCTCGCCTCAGAAGAAAATGATCCAGGATCGAATCCCAATTCAGACAGCAAAATCAAATCCCTACGGTGTCAAGACGGTTTATCGTGTACCCGCGCTAGCATCATTGCTGCGATATCAAAATACGATTGGAGCAAAGATAAGATCAATCATGAAGTGGTGAAATAGTAACACGAAAACAGCTAGTAATAATTATTAACACAACAATTGAACATATCATTAGCAGGAACAAAGTCATACGTGACATCATAAAGTCATTAGTGAGATAGTTCGCTATTTTTATGCCACAATTAAATATCTAATGAATGTACAACTAAATTCAGACTTATGTTATTTGATAGCCGTGCGTTGGAGGAATCAGTAGAAAGCGTTTCTGATCTATTTCTATTCTTTTATATATTAAATTTTGATTGAAGTAAAAGATGGCATTGTCGATTATTTTTGATAAGTAAACTTTGCGATGTTTCTACCTATACTTCTTATTGACGTAGTTTTAATTATTTCAAATAATGAGTTTGATGTAAGGTTCATTCTCTAGTGCATGCAAATATTTTCTATTTATAACTTTTTCGTTTTACATTTCTTACTTTACATTTTCCTCTTTTGGTCCTGCCAACTTGAGAAATGAAACACTGAAAACTGTTCTCGTTTTCTCTGAACGAGAGTGCAGACACTACGGAAGACCACGGGATATTTGATTAAATCTCTATAAATTCTACAGAATTTTTCCATAAATTCTGGTATGTAATTTGAGCCAGAATTCAACCTTTGAGCACGACATAAGATGCATCCGCCTACGGAGATTACACCGTGGAAGGCCCTCCCAAAAAGTGGAATTGGCTCGTACTATTGCAGGAACAGAGCAACTTTGATAACAAATTTCAAATCCAGGCTCCGCTAGATTAGCACCCCCATCTCGTGCTCGTATTCTAAGTCGTTGATGTGATAAACTTGTCTGGATGATCGATGGTGTGCTCATAAATCAATCAGAGCACCCAAACTTAATATAGGAATTCGTACTTTGACCCTGCTGCCTGGCCTACAATTGGGCGGTTGATTAGCTCCATGTCTGTTTACCTGCACTTGGGAAGTCTTTAGAAAATTTAGGCCACACACACTCTCTCTCTCTCTCTCTTTGTTTTTTTTAGTTAAGTTGTTATGTTTTTTTAATAACTATTTGTTTATGTTTTTTATTACTAAAATTTAGGCCTTAGAATGTATGAAATGTGGTGATAGGTAAGTAACCTTGCAATCATGCAATGAGTATCAATATATCAAGGTATTTACAGTACGCACTGTAATAAAAATATTTTTTGCAAATTATTCTATTGCACAACTGTATCTAAATAACATTTTTATTGTGCAGCGAATAGGTTGATAACTGGGAGGAGCGGAGTCGCATTAAATAGGAAGTATTGACAAGATTAATAATATTATTCCACCGGTACTGGTTAATCTGGTGTCTGCGTTTGCTGCCTTAGTGCGCTCTTCACAGCAAAGATGCGATTATCCAGTGGGGCGGCAGACTGCAAAAATACTAAAAA